>KV428106.1:0-96262 GCA_001632355.1 Sistotremastrum suecicum HHB10207 ss-3 | reverse complement strand
AAGGTATTTTGGGTGTCAAGTGACCATTTATGGTCATGTATTCATCAAATATGGTACAATATAGTGTTCCTATGTGATAATAGACACTATATTGCCACTAATAAGACTCAAAAACAATATATAATTGATTAAAATACTGGTTTACACCAGTTGTGACCTCAGTTGCTGGCCATGACTGGTCAGGCAACTGGTCTTTTTGTGACTGGTTGCTGGACCCTGCAACCGGTTGCAGTTGCCAGTCATGCAAAATTTTGACAGGCAACCGGACCGGCAGTTACCAGTCACGGGCAAAAAGTGAAAAAGTCCAGTCGCAACCGGACTTTCAAACTCTATGCGTCACTCTCTCTTCGACCTCTTCAAATTCCTCGTCGTTGTTAACATGATCGGCGGGTGGTGGGGTCGAGGAATGGATGGGATCGGATGAGACTTCCCCACGAGCTTTCGAGGGAGGTTTGGAGGTCTCGCGAGGGGTCTTGACGCCGGCGCTGTTGCTACTGCCAGGTGCCTTTCTTTTTCCCGCGTTTCCGTTGGACTGAGAAGCTTGAACAGGCCGATTACTGATGATATTAGAGGGAACAGGAGAAAATATCCTGGTGGAACGACTAGCTCCGGTTTTCTCAACTTGCGGAATGAACTGGATCTGGCAGAAAGGGACAAGTCAGGGTACAGCTCCATTCAGCATAAGATACCGGGCTTACTGAAGATGAGGACCTAGATGCTTCAACGTGGCCTTCCTCGTCCTCCGATTCCTCCATAATATCCTTCCCCTTCCCCTTTGCCTTGGATTTCGCTTTCGCTTTTGCTTTCGTCAACGCCAGCTTAACAGCGGCGTGCTGCTCTGCTGCCCCATCCTCGTCGTCATCTCCCTCAGACTCGGGAGAAAGATCTTCTAGCAGCTTCAAATTCTTCTGCTTTGGCAGTGCTTTCTTTTGCTTCTTGGTACTGCGCTCTTCGGTCGTATTCGTCACCTCGTCTATCAAAGAGTTCATGTCTAGAGTTTCAAAGTCCGGTCAGGACTGGACCCTGGCGCGCCGCAGGCGCGACCGGCGACTTTTTGCGGTTGCCGGTTGCCCAAAATTAGGCAATCGGCAACTGAGACCGCAGTCACCAGTCCTGACCGATAATGGTGGTCCGGTCCAACCGGTCAGACTGGTCACAATTTTGACCGGTCGCAAGACCTGTTGACCGGTCATAACCAGTCATGACAGGTCACGCGACTGAAATTCTTTGTATATATACATCAGATATTACTACCCCGTTTATCTAAAGCGGATGCAAACTGCACTGCGAGCATACGAAAGGGAAGCAGGAGAGAAGATGTCAGTGATAAGAGACAAAGAGAGGGAGATCTCAACTCAATATCTGTAATCCCGGATTGACGAGCGAAACATGAGCGAGGACGAAATGGGAGAAGGTTCAAATGAGGCTTGCGACGACGACAATATTCTAACACGGTAGCGCGCGGGACTATCAGCCAGAGATCGAGGGATAAGAACTTGACAACAACTCACCACGATTTCATACACAGCCGAGACCTGTATATACTCTTCGTCCGTCTGATCGTCGACCGCTCGAATATCGGAGGAGGGTAGGTAGTCCGACGTCTGTACTCTTGTTGATCGTCGACCAATAAACAGAGTTCAGAGCTGGGAAGGTTGACAAAGAGATGAGAAAGCGTTCATGACAGCGAGGGACAGGCTCGTACCTTGTGCAAATGATTGACGATGATAAGTCAGTTCTATCTGACAAACGAATATTTGCTTGGAGATGAATGAAGTCGAAAGCAGGATCAATACGAATTTTTCTTGAAAGGGTTTGCATTCGAGATGGTAGGAAGGTCGTCTACGAGTAGAGATGAGGGAAAGCCAGATGGAAGCAACCTTCTTGACGATTTTGGTCGGTGACGTGGCAGGTCGCTGGCGCCAAGATGGAGGGTGGATGGATCCGCTTGGAAATAGAGGAGGGAATGGAGAGTCCTCTACGGCGATCTCTAAAGAGTGAGCTACGAAAAGAATGACTTGATTGGTCCACAACAAGGTTAGCACTTTTGTCGTCGTAAGTAGATGGCAGAATGACATATACCAGCAAGATTCCGTTCGACTATTCCTTTTCGTGTTCCCAAACTAGCAAAAACCTAGTGCTCGCGATGAGATAGCCATCCAGAACGCGGAACAGATCGAGGGGCGAGGATGTCGTAGGCAGGCAAGGCTTACGACTGCAGCCTGAGGAAGCAACGCCGGCAAAATCCGAATGTCATCGAAAGGGACAAGATTGAAGAATTAACGAACATTTATTGAAGCTAAAATTATAGAGATCGTAGTCTAATCTAACGAATGAATACGGTAAAGAAAAATAAAGTTCTCGCCATCAAGCCGCGACTTGGTCCTCGTCCATATCCCATTCATTATCCTCCTCATCCAGAGCATTCAACCCTTCAAAAAGTTCTTCAGTCGCCAGTATTTCTTCTTCGAGCTGAGCATTTTCTTCGGCGACATTCACGAGGTTCTTCTTCCAAGAAGACTTGAGCATTTGCAGCTGTTCAAATTTATCTGTGCCGAGGCGAGAACGTTGATCGGTAGCGGTGTGTTTCGCCGAGGAGAATAAGCGTTCGCAGGCGACAGACGAAGCTTGAACGGGAAGGACGTCGATGGCAATACGAGAAAGAGTTGGGTATCGGATATTATGTTCCTAAGATTAAGGTCAGATGGAATATAATAGAACAGATCGAACATACGCACCGACCACCATCGAACAAGATCGGTATCCCTCTCCACATCACGCGCTACATCCTTAACATAGTCATCATACTCCTGCTCCCAACTCCCACCCTTGTCCGCTCTAGAGATTTCCTGGCGTCGTTGATGGTCATAATAGTCGTCGTCGTCGAGCTTGTCGAGATCGACTTCCATCTCGTCGGACGACGGTGGAGGTGGCGATGAGGGAGGGAGGGAGGAGCCTTCGGCCGCTAGTCTTGTAGCTATACCCATTTGCCAATAGTGTTCCATCTGCGCAGCTTTCAGCGTACATCGACGAGTAGGCAAGCGCATTACTCACGGCTTTCTTTACGATCGTTTCGGCCTCAGCTGTCCAGTTCTTCGCATCGAGATTGCCCTTCGCAATCTCAGCGGCTTGCTCCACTTCTCCACCCCACTGTTGAGCGATATATTTGAGTTTGTAGTAGGGGTGGATGACTGTATACAGGGTTAGAGAATCGAAGCGGCAGTGTATAAAGACTTACAGATTGCGATGACGAATACCGGCCGCTGGTCAAAGTCGCAATAATATTTCTTGAGCTTGACGAGAGCCGCGCGGAGACCAGGAGCATACAGAGCGTATTTGGGATCGGCGGCCTTCTTTTCCCAAGCCGTCTGCAGACGTTCGATGGCGGGTATAGCTTTCCAGAGGGTCGGCAGATGTTCAGATGAAAACACTTGCTGTATTCGTTGCGCGTCCTGTTTATTCGTAAAGTCAGTTAGGACGACATAACTTAGTACTGTTTAGACGTACCTTGAGTATTTCGATCAACTCATTAACTCGTGCCCAATCCGCGTCCGTCAACTTGAATGCCCTCCATGGTATATGCTTCACTACACCGTCCCGCCGAAGAGTAGTGATCGGTCCGAAGCGAGCGTCACCGGTCGCGCAAAACTGGTTGATGGACTGGTTGCGGAGGTCAGTCTATGGCTGAAATATATTAATATCGTATTGAACTTACCTTTCGTAGCTTGAACGCACGCGCCAACATCAAAATAGCCGTTCCCCATCGAATCTTGCTATGGAGGGGTATTTTGAGAGCGGGTGTAATGCCGTGTTCTATTTGAAGAGTTTGGAAGTATTGAATTCGTTGACTAGAGGATTGTATCTAAGGGGATTATTAAACCGATTGCGATATGTTGATAGGTGAACGTACTTTGACAGTCAAGGTGCGTATAGACGCGATGACATCGAGCTGACCGCCGAGTACACGGTTCTCGGTCTCTGACGGATCGTACTCCCATATGAGAGACGAGCTCTCTGCAACTCCCATTTGAGTCACAAATGCCATCACGTCAACCGTTGCGAGGTTGACGACGTGCGCCAAGCAACTGTTCGCCAAGTTAGTTCATACGAGAAAAGCGAAGTTTAAAATCGAAGACTCACGGGAGGCGATTTTCAAGATGACTCCAAGTTTTGGAGGTGCGTCGCGAGATGAACTCGGACAGATTTCGAGCCAGCGTGTCGTTGTTTGAAGTGTTATCGAGGGTTAAACCGTAAAGCTGGCAGGTAGCGTTATCTATTAGTATTCGGGGCTCTTCTGAAAGAAATGAGCACAACTCACTCTGATGTTCTCGGCATCGACAATTCCCACCCGGTGCAAACACGCCCAGAGATATCGCGCAAGATTGCGTCCGGTATGACTGCCAGCGACTCCTTTCAGGGCGATCGCGCATGATCTCAATTCCCACTTATCATCGCCAATATGGATCCAATGGGCGGTCACGCCCATGATAGATTCCTTCGTTGTCGGCATTGACCAAAGGTCGGATGTTGAGGAGACGAGGCCAGGTGCGTTCTGTAGGACTGTGATTAACGTGAAAATTTTCGAGTCAAGGCAATTGACTCACGGAGAATTCGGTTTTGAAAGCGCTAATTAGAGCAACAAACTCGTTATGAATGTGCTGGCTGACATCGTACGAGGAGGGAAGTTCGCATGGGAGAGTTTGTGGCCTCATGGAGACGAGGACATTTCGGAATTGGGTGTCTTCCGCGTGTGAGAGGGGCTATTCATAGTCAGTAAAATCGACTTCGAAGAAACATCGTACTTACAGCATCCTTGCAAGTCAAATACTGAGCGATAGCAGCCAACGTGCGCTGGGGCTTGAACGGTCCAGGGAGGTCACGTCGAGTCACGACCGTATCAAGCGTCCCTTGCACCGCCTCCGCTTTTTGCTTTCCAGCTGCTATCGCTGCCTGCAACTGCTTTCTGCGTAATAGCTCTCGTGGCATACAATGCTCTTTTGGCTGGCAACCTTCGTCTTTACATCGCTGCAAATAGATGTCGTAGTGGCTCCGGATATGCTGCCGACAAGACGAGTTCCCGCCAAGCTTGAATGCTCCTCTACAAGCAGAACCGGCGAACTTAGGATCTTGCCTGATAAGATGTAAGTCGTCGATATTCTTTGTGTGAAAATCAATACTCACCTGCAAATTAAGCACCAACGTCCTTTCAAAGTCTGTACGGCGACTACCTTGTCATCATCGTCTTTGACGGTGAACTTGACTTTCAAAGTGTTGGAGAACATAGTCAAGAGGTCGCGAACTGACTCCTTCTTGGATGGTCGCATGGGTGGTAGATCTCCGAGTGCGTCCATCTCCAACTAACCAATTCTTCCATTAATATTGATACAGCGAGTCAGTCAAATCAGACTTACGATCTCGTTTTCGTCGTCCTCTTCCTCCTCCTCCTCAGCATCTACGTCGACAACTTCGACAGCGCTAGTAGTGACGCTGACATTGGCTGGAGTTTGAGAGGGCGAGGCGGCATTGTCAGAGGTAGTGGGGGGATCGATGGCAGTCTTCGCCGAGGTAACTGTTTTCTTCTTCGCTGCTGCTGTAGATTTCTTATTAGATTTCTTATTAGCGTTCACAGCGTCTGCTGTCGCTTTGGCTTTCTCTGTTAAGGTTCGAACACGTGTAACGACTGGCGAGCCCTCAGGTACGACGGTCTTCTTTCGTCCCATGGGATATAAGTTAAAATGAGCGGCGACGGGAGCTGAGGTGGACAGAGGAAAGGAAAGAAGGATGAGGACCGGTCACAGGTTATCGAACGATGTGAGCTTTATGTCAATTTTTTTTTTGATTTTGTGCTTCCGCTCACCGTCTCAGAAGCTTAGCGCCGAAGCGAGCTTCGCTCCTCTTCGACCTCAAATGGCTTGCCCTTTCCCTCTCATTCTGTCGCCATCCCTCCTTCGCCATCCATCACGTCGTGAGCGTCTCGCTCGCAGCTTCGAAACAAGCCTAATCTCGCGCAAACTCGTCCACTGAACGCGAACGAGAGTCAAATCAAGAATCGACCTTCACTCGTCGAAGACGACGCTGTCTTCTTTACTCAATAACTTTTTCGACTTGCCCTCAAGCGTTCGGAACAGTATAAATACCCTGCCACATCCCTCTCCCTCTCTCTCCACCACCACCACCACCGTCTCTCGTTCTTGCCTTAGCCTTCACATTCTCGCATTCACATTCCTTGTCCATCCACTCTCTTGACTATGCCTCCTAATCTTGATCAAACTGAAAAGGCGATCATTATGAGCACCGGGTCGTTCCAAGTTCGCTGGAGTCCGTTTCACAATCGATACGCCGTCAGGCGTGGCTTCGTGCCGTTCCCATTCCTTTCGATCCAACTAGAGTTGCCGGAGATTGTCAGTCGCGTAAGTCTAGTTTGTTATCTATTGGCTGGTCCCATATACTGATAAATGTTCTCAGATCCGTCGCTGGGTTAGGCAAACCAATCGTCGGCGTCACCCTGGCCCCCTCATCCCCGTCGTCGATATCACTCGGTGGGACATCGAGGGGTTCGCCGATAACTTGTATGCCATGTGCCGCGAGTTTTTTGCTATATTTGATGTAAGTGATATCTTTACTTGAATTGCGTGAGTACTAATCCCCTCGATAGGAAACTAATCGTGCCTATCGTGCTGCATACCGCGCTCGTGCCGCAGTCGAAGAAAACAGGCGCCCCGGTGCCCCTCGCCGTTTCTATGGAATCCACATAATCGACTTATCCGTAGAACCCTTTGCCTTCTATACTACTCCCGAAGAGAACCCTATTGTTTTTGGTCCTTAAAGTCACGTGCCCCGGAGCAACAACCTTATTTTACTTAGTCTTTCCAAATAGAGTACCTTAATCCTTAATCGAATTTAATCACATGCAGCGCCCATACAGCGCCCATCTCCTAGCAACCCCGAAACCTTCTCCATCAGAGCCAATTGAAAAATCTTCACTCAGGTTGTGCAATAAATCATGGAATAAATATGGATGTCATTCGCGTGCAGAGCTATGGTACAACGCAGACTAAGAAGCAAATGCTATGAAGAAATGATGAGATGTATCCCGAGAGTCTTGGTGTTGACGTGTTGACGAGTCGACGAGTCGTCGAGTCGTCGTTCGCTTAGGATTGGACGTTTTCCGTGAAACCAACATTGTCGCGTTCAGTCGAAGAATCGCGTTCGTTCGGACAGCGGAGATGGAGAAAGAGGAAGTGAGTTTGTC
Source organism: Sistotremastrum suecicum HHB10207 ss-3 (assembly GCA_001632355.1). Lineage (NCBI taxonomy): Eukaryota > Fungi > Basidiomycota > Agaricomycetes > Sistotremastrales > Sistotremastraceae > Sistotremastrum > Sistotremastrum suecicum. Next base: position 89,010 of record KV428106.1, on the reverse strand, counting down.
GTCCACGAGACAGGTGCAGATGGGGTGGCGAGCGAACGGATCGGTGAGTGAGGGTGGATGGTGAAAAGTTAGCGTTGTCGTTTCAGCAGCTTACGGTAAGACTTAGCTGTCAAAGTTCCTCTCACCCCCTCTCTTGGACGATTCCTCTGCCCTACACTCCGTCAACTAGTATAATATCCCTCTATTCGTACAGCTTGGCGGTCGGCGTAAGTCACGTTGAGGACGGGTGCTTTCGATCTTGTAATGCTGCTGAACGATGAACGATGACGAAACAAGAACGGAAGATGAGAGTGGAGAACGATGTGGAGATGTGGATGATGTGGAAGACGTTCTATGGCGATGTTGAGGATGAGCTTGACGGGGAGGTCGTCGACGCCAACTTGATCAGCGCACGCTGACTAATCGATCCTATTTGGCAATGAGGACGCTATAGAGCAAATACTTCAAGTGAAAACATACGATCAAGACAAAAAACTACCGTTCCTCATAGCTCTTATGGTCTAATGGATGTATCTGAGCTGCCCCGGCAAGTGACTCGGGTTCGAGGCGGGTGCGGGGGCTTATTTTGGTGAATTTACCGCTTCGGCGTTTCCGGACTTAAGAATGCGGTTGCGACTGGTTGCAACCGGTCGGACCGGTTACCTCGAAAGTTTTAGAGTCCTGTAACTGACAACTGTAACTGAATAAAATTGTTGTGACTGCAACTGAAAGTCCGGTTTTTTGTGGTTCAGTTGCGGTCCGGTTGCTGGTTTTTTGCAGTTGCGTAGACTGGACTTTGAAACTCTATTCATGTCTGTCTATCAACGTCGAAGAGAATAACATACCCATGTCATGGTCTTTCCCTCCGCGTTTGTTCCCGAGCATCTGGAGTCGCTTGGATGAACGCACACCTGCCGAAGCCTCAGTAGAAGCTTGGTTCTCCTTGTTTCCATTCCCATGGCGAAGTTTCTTTGCTGGAGGTCGTTCGTCAAACTCGGGCAGCTCGTCGCCATTGATAGAGAGGCCGTATTTCAAAGCAAATTCTTGATCATGCTCAGCAGCCGCTTGTTCTTGAGCAGCTTTAGCCTTAGCAGCCGTCGTCTTAGAGCCCTTCTTGGGCGCCATGATTGGGAGAACCCAAAGCGGACGATGTCGTGAGAGAGGAAATTAAGGTTCGGCTTTGTGCAGCTGTATAGTGTTTGCTCAAGTTGGGGACTTCTCAAACTCAGCATCCGGTCAAGTCCAAACCGGGACCCCATTCTCTTGGTACGCGTCTTCGTCTGCTGCTTAAAGCTCAAGCTCATTCAAACAAGTTTTAGCCACATTTCTGGGCATCAAAATGGGCAAGCATAGAGACCCTCGAAGGTCGAAGTCTCAAGAAGTCAACGCCTCACCCTACGAGCTAGCTCACACCGCGTAAATTTCTATATACTTTGTGCTATCGTGCCATGTCTCATAACATCGATAGAAAAAAGATCATTCGTCTTACTGTGTCGAGGAGCGTTCTGCCAGAACGTCCCAAGTCAGCTCCGGTTTCCACGTCAGCAAGCGCATCAGAGGCGCCAGTAACATCGTCGGCAGAAAGCATTATCCCAGCCCCCCCACCCTCTTCTCCCACCACACCCCTCCATGATTCCTTCTCCCACCTCCATCTCACAGATACGCCTGTCTCCGGGCCCATTTTCGAGTTGCCAACACTACCCACGCCCTCTGAACCCGCTGTCGCACCAGCCGTCGAACCCGCCGTTGAACCAGCCGTCGAACCCGCCGTTGAACCAGCCGTCGAACCCGCCGTTGAACCAGCCGTTGAACCAGCCGTCGAACCCGCTATTCCGCAGCCGTCGAGTCGTCTTCGTGGCTGGATTGATCATGTCCCCGGCCTTCCAGACATTCCCAGAACGTATCGTGTCATCCCCACACCTATACCATACTTCATCGCCGACATCATTAATGGCACCGTAATCACCACACCCCTTTATGACTGGCAGTTCCCTTCCACATCTGCCCAAGAGATTTTGGAGCCACCGATTATTCAGAACAACTTGAATACACAGGATGTACCGGATGATGCAAATGATGGGAATACAGAGATTGACGATGAAGAAGCAATGTTGGCTGGGGATGATGGAAATTATGCATTCTATGCTTGGCCGGCGGAGCAGTGATTCACGGCTTCGAGGTTTTAACTAATCTTTGCTTCCTTCAAATGTTATGACATGTTCTTTCATACACTAATACATCGGATCTCAATCGTACTAGTGTTTTCAACTTGAAACGAAACTGTTACTGTTTGGACGGCTTGACGTGGCCAGCGGCTATTTCGCGCCGCCAGACTTTGCGCTACACCACCACCACCACCACCACCACCACGTCTCTACTCAATTCTCTACGGATTACCTCTCTCTCCTCTGCCTCCCATTCACTTTCATATCTTGCTAGGTGAGACTTCGCCTGTATCATCAATAGTTATGTCAGTGACTCATGCAGTCGAAGTTGGGGCTAGGTCTGGATGCGCGTACATCGACCTTCAGTCTATGAGGAATACGTGAACAACCGTGAATCTAACCCTGATGTACTCAGTCACCGATACGAAGAATGGATAGGAGAAAAGGGCCTTAGAGGAATCCTATCTGTGAGTCCACGCATGCTCGTCCTCGTCCTGTCATCCGTATTCTAACTGACCCCCATCCAACCGACCACCACCTATCTCTCTGCCGTCACATCGCATCCCACGTACTTCGTACCATCCTCAGCGAGTCACCCCAATTCGAACGTCTCCTCCCCCACGTCTCCGCCGGTAGCACTATGATGGAGCCCGTCAAGACCTCTTTCTTATAGGCCTTTGCCTGCTAAGATTGCTCGTGGTACCATCGAAATCGGCTCCGATGTCCAGGTCGTCACCGCTGGAACTCGTTTCATCACCGGCATCAAGACCATCGATTTCTTTCTTTGGCCCTCAAGTACCCACCATCGTCTCCATCACTCACTCGTTGGTCAAAAGCTACAAGCTGAAGAGGTAACGTTCTCAATGTCTCGCTTGTGAATATGGGTTGATGAAAGATCTTCAGGGGAGTCCAACGACGACATGTGCTCCGGATCGTTCGATTAAAACTGGTTACCTCTTGCCGATGTGCGTCTGTCTCGTGACAATACTATCACACGGAGCATACTCATTTCTCCAAGGCTATGAGTTTCTCAATCGTCGGATCAGCAAAAGAAGGGTAGACTGTCCAAGATAGAGTGGCCGTGTATAGCATTTGTGAGACATGGATCCAGGTGCGTCTCTTCTTATTTCTTTCATAATTTCCCGTGCTGAATTTGGGCGACAGTTCGTTATCAAGAGTCGCCGCAACAATCCACCATCACCCTCCGCGCTCTCGTCATCCATACACGTATGTTGATCTGTCGTCGATCACGCAAGGCCAGCATCGCCAGACCCGAACATTCAACCCTGCAGCGAAATTTGCCGATCCTCGTATCAGAGAAGGGACGGCGGCTGGTCAAAGAGAGTTGCAAGATGGGATAGGTCAAGACTGAGGAGGCGGGGTCTTGGTAACAGCTCCTCGCTGAAAGAGACTATGTGAACGTCTTGATGGGGTCAAGTGTTCGGAAGCCATGTTGGCTAATCTGCAGGCGGGCTATGTACAAAGTAAATTAGTTTTGTTTGATAGTCTGGAGTTATGGTGGATATATAATATCAATTAAAATGCTCTCAATACAAAATTCTGCTAGCGTTCGAGTTGCGAGGCCGAGCCCTCACGAGCACTTAAGCGCTTGCGCGCCTCCATCTCTCAGCTCGTCGCTCGTCGCTCAGCCTCAGCATTCAATGCCATATCAGTGTCAATTCTGCCATAAAACTGTCAGTAAGAATGGGTATCTCAAGGCTCATCTCAAAAGCCGCCCAGAATGCAGACGAGCCCTTGCCGCACACCTCAAAAGACGAGAGAAAGCAGGAACACTTGCCGACGCTGATGACCCCCCTTTCCCAACCCAACCACATGCACCTCCCTATCACGTCAATGAGCCCATCGATCCCATCGATCCCATCGACGCCATGGACGCTGATTTCGAAGGCGATGTCTTCGACGCCGAACCACTTCCTCTGCTATACGACGCAGCCGATGGAGACGACTACGAAGTTCAAGAGGCTGGCTCTGCAGATCTTCCATCCCCCGACACCTCTACCTCATCCACCGATTGCGAAGGCACCCACATCGAAAACTTCGATCCTTCGAAGTGCGCTGGTGCTGCCATTGGACGACATCCATCTGTGTTTGAGCAGCACGCGGATCGGCTCAAAGCTTTAGAGCAAGGGATCTGGGGGCCTTTCAAGAACGAGGAAGAATGGGGCTTGGGAAAATGGCTGGCGACATGTGGTGTTAGCCAGAACAAGATCAACACATTTATGAAACTTCCAATCGTACGTCCATTCGATTCGCTACCAAACTGTGGGCCGCAATCACTCACAAGGCACGCAACCATAGGTCCAGGGGCTCAATCTCTCATTCGACTCTGCACGTACTCTCTTAAAAACAGTGGATGCGCTACCTTCTGGCCCAGAATGGCAAACTTTTGATGTTCAAGTCAAAGGCGACAAGCTGGGTGAAAAAAGTACACCCCTGGTGGAATCTTACGAACTCTATTATCGTAACATTCTGGAATGTGTTCAAGACATTCTGGGAGATCCTACCCTAAAAGAACATATGCAGTTCTCACCGACTAAAATCTGGAGTGATACGACTAAGACTAACCGATTTTATTCGGAGATGTGGACTGGCAATTGGTGGTGGGAAACCCAAGTATGTTTGCGCCTCATTATTAGCAATGATTTCAATCTCATAAACTCCCACTTTTCTTTAGACTCGCCTTCCAAATAGTTCAACAATTGTCCCGATCATCTTCGCTACCGACAAAACAAATCTCTCTCTCTTTGCTGGCGATAAAGTTGCATGGCCGGTCTGTATGACAATTGGGAATATTGCAAAAGATGTTCGTCGAAAACTCTCAAGTCGAGCATGGAGGCTTGTTGCCTATCTCCCAGTTGCCAAACTGGATTGTTTCCGAACAGATGAGGGGCGACGTACTGGGAATTACGAGATCTATCATGAATGCATGCGACAGATCTGTGATCCCTTGTATTCTCTTGGCCCTGAATCTGAGGGAACTACCATGATATGCTCTGACGGCAACATCCGACGAATATACCCCTTCCTCTCTGTCTTCACAGTCGATCACCCCGAACGATGTCTCATAGCATGTTGCAAAGAGAATCACTGCCCAGAATGTGAAGTGGACCCTAAAAAACGAGGAGATCCCACACCTGGAAAACCTCGATCACGACAAGTCATCCAGATCCTTGATGCTCTTGATGACAATCCTATCACCACAGACGATGACTTTGCACGCCTGGGTCTTCGACCAATTAAGAATCCATTTTGGCGAGGCCTTCCTGTCTTTCATGTCTTTAAAGCTTTCCCACCCGATCTCCTTCATCAAATTCACAAAGGTGTTTTCAACGAACACCTTGTTGACTGGTGCTGTTTGGTGCTGGGAAAAGATGAAGTTGATGCACGGTTCAAATGCATTCCCCGACACTCGACTCTTCGACACTTCTCCAAGGGAATATCCAAGGTTTCTCAATGGACAGGCCGTGAGTGCAAAGAGATGGAGAAGATCTTTGTACCAGTTGTTGCAGGGGCAAGAACTGAAGTCACAGTCTGTGCTCGTGCATTTCTGGACTTTGTGTATTATGCCTCTTTCACTCAGCACTCCACCGAAAGCATCAAGCTCCTTGAGAGCTCTTTACAGGTCTTCCATGACAACAAAGACATCTTTGAAGCACTCGGTACGCGTAAACACTTCAATTTTCCAAAGCTCCATGCTCTCATCCATTACGCCGAACACATCATTCGATGGGGATCTCTTGATCAATACAACACCGAAACAGCTGAACGTCTTCACATTTGTTTTGCCAAGGAATTCTATCGCCGCACCAACCACAAAGACTTTATATCTCAACAAGTAAAGATGATGAATCACCAAGAGTCTCTTTGCTTTTGGACTAACTTTGTGGATTGGTTCAAGAATCGTCCGGTTTATGCTGATGACAAAGACGGTGATGAAGATGAGGAATTGGAATCCGGACAGCTCCCCGAATTTGGTGTTGATTTGGAGGACAAAACTACTGCATCAGAGGACGATGATGCAATTCGAATGGCGTATGTCTTGTTTCATTGACTCTGATGCACTGAGAATGCAATGCTTTGCAGTGGAATAATGTCATCCTTCACGTTCCCAAAGCAACCCACACACCAAGATGTTCCCCTCAGCTCACTTCACAAGCTCTATGGCGTTTCAGAATTTCTACCCTCTCTTCAAAGATACTTTGCAACAGCATTCACAAAAGCTATCGAACCACAAGAATGTGATATTTACGCTGTTTGGCATCAGGTTCGTGCAAGCCTGCCTGCTGTTTTGCAAGGAGAAAATGTGGTTAAGACCGAGCTCATCCGTGCTCGGCCAGCTTTTGTTGCAAAAGTTGCTAAAAAGTCTGTTCGTGAGCATTTCGATGTTGTCCTTGTCAGAGTCAATGACAATACTGCAAATCTCTATGGCGTAAAAGGTATCCTGAGTGTTCTCCTATCCTTTACCTCTGTATTGAATGAATTTGACAGGTTATCGCTTGGCTCGTGTCCGCCTTTTCTTCAAAGTCAATCCTCGAGTGTGGAAAAAGCCAGACATGCAACAAATGCTTGTGCTTGTTCAGTGGTTCTCTCGCTTCCCTGCAAAACCTGCAGAAAATGTCAACATGTATCGTGTGCGGCTTTTGGATGAATTTGAAGTTTTCCCGCTTACAAGAGTCCGTCAAACAATGCATGTTGTGCCAGATTTCACAAAGCTGGAGGTTGTGGACAAAGGGTGGACTGCAGAGACCATCTTCCAGCAATGCAAAGTATTCTTTCTTTGTGATTATCTTTCAATGGCAACTTTCAAACTTCTCTCTTAAATATAATTTGCAATGGAACTCAGCCTTTGACAGTATCTCAAGTTTTTACATTCTGCTTGTGTGAGATGATTGGGGTGGAGATATGGGTATAAGTGCTCAATAATAGGCTTTCAAGGGATCTGAAATCACAGTGCTTCATAGCAGCTTCATAGCAGCTTCATAGCAGCTACCTGTCAATGTAGGCTGCTATGAAGCTGCTATGAAGCTACTCAGTGTGCTACTGAGCATTTTGAATTGTGTATCTGCTTTGTAGCACTTGGGAGTGCTTTCAAATGTGGTCAAAACATGAAGCAGTATAGAGCACTCTCAAACAATGGCATTGCTACATATAGGGTTGTGAACACAGGGGGTATTTCCTGATGTACATGCTTCGTAGTCATTGAAGGTGATCCAAAGCATCTCAAACGTACCGATGTTTCCCATTCAAGACTTTGTAGCTTTTGCACTTGTGGCCCGGTTGAGAAGCTTCGATAGATGAGCAGAATCCACAATTCCAAGTTCCCCGCGACATGTGTTGTGCAAGCTCGAAATAGAAGCTCGGCGACTGCATTCTCTCATTCGCAGAATGCTTTCGTATATAAAGCGATTCAGGGGGACCAAAGCTTGCCTCTAGTCCTAATGGTTGGCATCCGCTGTACGATTGCACTTTTCCTCTGCCTCATGGCAACCAAGTTTGCTGCCCCCACATTACCTGCCAACTCTGACCTAGAAAACGAAGGGTGTGGTGAGACTCCTGTTTACCGAGATCCGCGACTGTTGTCTGATGAAGATCTTATAGTGAATAATATAGCAGATGATATAGAGACCGGCGACTCACCTGACACCATGTTACCATGCGAGGAGTTCAGATGAGTACTGTATTCTGATCAAAGACACAAAGGTAGGGGAGTTGCTGCCCCTTCCACAGATACTGCGTCCATTGACACTCATTTTCATTTGTGAACAATTAGACCCTTTGTGTGTTTGGATATCTTTCCGGTCGAAGCGGCAATCTAGCTAATTTGGAGCTGTAGGCGTAGTGTATGATGGCTCGTCGGACGGTGATTCATAGTTTCAATGAAGTGACATTTCCGTCTGTTCCACGAAGGGTGTACTCCACGGGCCATCTATTATACATGCATAATCTCCATTCGTACTTTGGCGGGTGCAACGCAGCTCCTGGTTTTGGTGCGATCGCCGATCTAGACGTCCAGGAAGCCCCGCGACTGTCCCAAAAATATCTTGGGAGCGGACATGAGGAAAGAAGGTGTAGGATTTGTGGTTATCCCATCGCATGCAATACCCACATGTATGTCGTGCGAATAGAAATCAGTCGTGAGAGACTCTAAGATTGCTGAACAACGACTATCCTCGTGCTCCTGGAGCTGAGGGAATCATTTAAAGGGACGTGAGCAACGAGAACCATAAGAGAATCAAGACATCAAGGATCGTTCAGCATGCGCTTGTATATTTTGCTGATCCTCGCAAGTGTCGGGGTTGCCTTCGCTAGACCATCATTTCTAGGTCAGTAGGAGGCGCTGTCACCGATTCTACTAGCGAGTCGATAGCGGTGGAATCCTAACCGGATCTCTAGGTGGTATCACCGAAGACTTTGATGCCGAAGGAACAGTTTCTTCAGTGCAGTTGGACGACCCAGGAGGCCAGCCAGAGTTCTGAGGTTGGTATTATCATGTTGAGGTTCTGAGTGATATTCGAACTTCTCAGTCAAGGATAGGATAGCCGGTTTTCGTGCCAGGATCTGGATGACGCTCAGACGAGCGTTGACTGCAGGCCCAGGAGCCACCAGTCGCCCTTCAGTCACACGAGTTTGAATGTTAGAATGGGATTATTCGTTGACTGGGATATCACCTATGGATATTACCAGATACTATGTTGCACTTCGAATTGTGGCAGGAGAATATATTGAGTATCTTGAAATCTGCTGCGATTTGAAGAAGCCATTCGCCGGCGAATCGCCGCAGTGTATTTGACGTTAGTCGTCACTCGCAATACAGTTCAAGAATGATACGTTGATCGCTTCAGACATTGCCAAGCTAAGATCAGCGATATACAAAGAAGGATGATGTGGCGACGACGAGGTTGAGGCCGGTGAGCACTTGCGGTGGGCGAGCAAGCAGGTTTATCATCATCCGTCACGGTGTGACGCATCGTGTTCTGGTCGCAAGTACGTCCGCTTTGGCTGTTACTACATTGGCCTTTTCTGGCTTATCGATCTTGTCATTCACTAGGACACCATGGAATAGATTGAAAGCTGATCCGGGAGCATACCGAGCTCATTCTAGATCAGAATTAACCAAGATCGGATTGTGAACGGCGGCTAATGATTCCTGGGGGCGCGCCGCAATATGTGTTGGACGACGACGACGTTCTTTATTTATCCATTCAGTCTTTTCAGATCTGACTCATTGCTGTAGGAAATCCAAGAAATATCAACTTGCATACCTCCTTCAGTGTCCCTACGCCGCGTCAATACACATAGCAACCAAGTCCCCCCGAATCACCCCGCCGAGGACGATATCCGTTCACATCTCCAGAAAAATGCACTGAAAATAGCGGACATCGAAAGAAGACAGGCTGAGCTAGATTTTGAACTTCAAGAAGCGGAAGATGAGCGACGCACTCTGCTAGAGGACCTCAATGTTTCGCAAGTCATGAATGGCCATACCACCGGGTCGAATGACGCCTTTGACGCGATTGATTATTCGACACAATCATTTGAGTGGTCTGAGGATCTGAAACGGAAGATGAAGCAGGTATGGGACATTTCGGAATTCCGAATGTGCCAGCGAGGGTCAGGATATGGCTTTCACTCGTCGAATTTTCGTCCTCACCAATAAAATCATCCAGAGTGTGCAATGCCGTCATGGACGGTCGCGATGTTGTCTGTATCATGCCTACCGGAGGTGAGGGTCATCTTGGCTACTACGTTTCAAGTGCTCATTGTCGAACGCTAAGGTGGCAAATCTCTCACCTATCAACTTCCGGCGCTCATGACACCGGGTTGCACTGTCGTCATTTCCCCTTTAATTTCTTTGATGACGGATCAAACACTCCATCTGCAAGAAGTGAACAGTGCGCAACTACGTTCAATCATTCATTTCGCGATTGTCTGATCTGCATTGGCATACAGTTCGGGCGGTCATGCTCTCTGGCACGACTTCGCAGGCAGAGACCCGAGAAGTGTATGATCGACTGCTACAGAGATATGATGAACGCGACGGCAGCGAGAGGATCAAGTTGCTATATGTTACCGTATGAAGCCTCGGCTCATTATAGGTTCTTATCACTGATCTGAAGTCGAACAGCCCGAGAAGATTGTGAAGAATAAGAAGCTCACGTCCGTTCTGGAGAAGATGGCGCACGCGGGTTCATTAGGTTCCGTCTTTCGACCCATGCCCTCTTGAATTCGACTGAAACCCTTTATAGATCGTATAGTCATCGATGAAGCGCATTGTGTGTCTCAACTCGGGCACGACTACAGGTAGAAAGGAATGCCGGTCATAACAGTCACAATCTCATCCTCCTAAAGGCCAGATTATGCAAAACTTACCAGTCTTCGGAAGATGTTGCCGTCGGTTCCCATCCTAGCGGTATCCGCCACCTGCCCTCCAAGAGTGCTTGTAGATGTGCTGAAGATTCTTGGATTGGATAGACTAACAAATGGAAATGGTGAGCGCACTACGCCGTCTCAACATGCGTATCATATTGATTGCAACCGTCTATATCAGCTGCCAACGGAACCGGGACTGTCCATTTCTCTGCACCGCTATTCAGTAAGTGGCACTAACGCGTCTGCGTCCCACAACTTCGATCATTCAATTCATACAGGACCAAACCTTCTGTACCAAGTCGTTGTCAAAGGCTCGAGTGGACATCGCGTTATTCAAGATATTGCCAATTATATTCTCACGCGCCACAAACTCGATTCAGGGATAGTCTATTGCTTGACCAAGTCGGTTTGTGAATCTCTTCTCTATCTATTGAAACTATGCCCATTGTCATTCAAGGACGCCGAAGATACAGCAAGTGGTCTTGCGAAAGCTTCGGGAGGAATCATAAAGACTGGAGTGTACCATTCTGCTTGCGACCAACGAGATAAAGTACGCTATCCATGGTGCGATCGTTCAACTATACTGTTTTGATGTATTCTCCTAGGAGCGATTGCATCAGCGGTGGCGAGCGGGTGAAGTGAAGGTCATATGTGCAACAATCGGTGTGTAATCCCACATATTATGGTTCGATCTCATGACTCTCTCCACCAGCTTTCGGACTGGGCATTGATAAGGGGGATGTTCGTTTCGTACTGCACCGGTCGGTATGTAAGTTTCTTTCGCTCGGCGTCCCTCTCTGACTCGACATCGTGAAATCGAAGCTTGCCAAAACCCTCGATGGCTTTTACCAAGAAAGTGGACGAGCCGGTCGAGATGGGAAGAACGCGGATTGTGTTCTGTTCTATCAGCCTCAAGATACTTGGACTCTCTGTTCGATGGCTTTTCAAGAAGTAGATGGCGTATTGAAACGTATGTGCAGAATTGTGTGCAGAATTGAACTGACGGGCGCTTAGTCAAGGCAATGCTACGATTTGCTCAAAACTTCCGAGACTGTCGAAAGAAGATATTCTCGAAGTATGTTAGATGTCCGTTTCTTCCCTACCCCGCTGATCATTCGCTCGTTTCAGGTATTTCTATGAAGCTTCGGCAATATCGTCGGTATCTTGGTCAGCCGAAGAAACACCTCAAGACTGCAAAGTCTGTGACAATTGTCAACGTCCGCCGGGTACAACTGTCAATGAAGCTATCACGCTTCCGGCCTGGCAGATATTCCGAGCTGTCGCTTATGTCACAGATCGCGGAGACCAGGTCACCATGAAACAAATCTGTGATTTAGTTAGGAAGAAGAGGGGCGCCTCCGATGCAAATAGTGCTACCGGAACAAAACGGCGCAAGTCAGCTGTTGACATGACAGTCATAGCTGGTGGTACGATAAATTGGCCACAAGAGGTACGCCACAAGAGAACTGTATTTCTTCTGATTAACACTCATCCATCCTTCAGAAACTTGAAGTCCTTATCATCCATCTTTGGCTTGAAGGATATCTTGAAGAACGCTTCGTTCCTACTGAGTGTATGTGACGGGTCTTGCGTTGCCTTGATACATTGCACTCATTGTTGCACAGATAGAGTCAATGTCTATCTGGCATTGACACCAAAGTCTCGACACAGACTTCGGCATACAAGGGAAGAAATTGCAGAAGGGATAGCAGATTGGCACATGGACTGTTACTTCATGGCAACAAATCAGAAGAAAACATCATCAACTCCAAAATCTGCCAAGGCCTCAACTTCCAAATCAAAGAAAGATGCTGCTAAACAGTCTCCACCTCAACCGTACACATCCCCCAACTGGCCTCCTGCTAGGCCCAAGAGAGTCCGTGCTGCGGAAGATCCAGGACCATCTGCTGTTATCCATATTGATGATTCGTCTGAGGGCGAGGTGGATGTAGCAGACGCTGGGGAAGAGGAGGGCACTCAATCTTTAGATGAAGACTCTGACAGTTATTTAGGAGCTGATGAGTGGCAAGTCCCAAAGAAGAAACTAAGGTTACAATAAACACTGTAATTTACTCTGTATTATAAATTCCAAGGGTCTGAGGCTAAGAAGAAGTCGGCGGCGGTGAGGATCGAGTCGAATTAAAATCAGGGTGAACTTGAAGTGTAAGTCGAGGCTTCGGCCTAATCGGAATTACCAAGGGACCCGTCTCGGAGTTTCAATTGTTCTCGTTGCCGACTCGGCACGCCAAGGCGGCTAAGCGCGGAGTCGAGTGACTCGGAATGGTTTGTTTTCAAAGCTAAAGCACATCGATACTCTCTTCTTCCCCTTTGACGTGGCATCTTACGCAGGATGCACGACTCGGACGCTCGCATTCGTAACAATTTGGAGGCTCTTCGGTCATTTCAGGCTGCCGGGCGGGCTGCGGGCAGTGGCTGCTCTTCGTGATGGGCGCCCTGGTCAGGAGCCTCGGGGTGTTTCACTCGCATATTAATATGAAGGGACTGGACCTGGTTTGACTTTAGTCGTTTTTCTCCATCTCTATCTACGCTATGCGTCTGAACGAGCTCAACACGGACGTCCTGCTAGAAATCGTGAAGCATCTCTCCGCTGAGGATATTATATGTCTACGAAAGGTGAGCTTCGTTGAAGCTATTTCGTCTAGGAGTCGCATCTGAAGAGGCTCATAGACTTGTCATGATATGTGGTCGCTGTCTCAACTTCGTGCAATCTGGCATTCCATCGTTCAGAGTCTCCGACAGTCCAATATCCCATTGGCATGGTCCCGCTCCATCCCAATCGCCATTGCTGCACAGGAGACGCTAGAAAAAGTCGCACTCCGCACCTCTCTGCTGCAAAGCATCTGGACCGGCCCCTCACCAGCCTCTTCGTCCATCACCCAGTTCCCTTCGTCATTAGGGGCTGCTTCTCGCGACCTGTTTCTACAATTCACTGAGGGTGGGGAATGGTTGATTGTTGCCCACGACGCTAGGGTTGAATGCTGGCACGTTGCATCGAGGCAAATGCTTGGTTCTTTGGCCGCTTCGGAACCTGTTCGGATAGAAGCAATGACCGCCAAAATCGTTCATCAAGGAACTGAGATGATAGTCGTGCTGCGACTGGTTCCACGTTTCGGTGGCGCGCCGCATAGCATGATTTGGACGCTGAGAGCCGCTATGGGCGATTCGACAACCCCCTTCGACCTAGCCGTGGTCGATGATGAAAGATTCCCTATGAATCTATTCTGGGGCGTCGGCGCCCCCGAAATTCGTGGCGATCTAATCGTGACACCGCTCCAGCTTCGCAATGAAGCATCTGTCATCTATCTCCATGACTGGAGTCAAAATAGGAAGCTTATTCTCCAGGTTCGTCCTTGTTTTACGGTCGTTTCGGGGTTTGTACTGACTTGCGCATCAGCCTCATTCTCGGGGTCCGTACAACGAGTTGGCTTTTACCTCACAGAAGCTCGTTTTATTCGGGCGCACGGAGTCCGGTTCATCAAGCCTCTTTGTCGAGGAATATGCTATTCCTCCTCTCGCGGACAACAAAACCTTCACTGTGTCGTCCCCAATCCTTCATGTTCATCCAGAGTCTTCGACTACTTTTGAGACACCTGAATCCATGAAGGATTGGCAAATCAAGATCTCGGATATCGTGTCTCACACCTCTGATCGACTATCACTTGCATTCTTCATCGTTCCAATAACCGACGGTAGTTCTCCGATCATCCGATACGATTATGCGACCCCTTCCCTCCAGGTGGGACGTGAACACGCCCCCTCGATATCCCTATCGGATTCTTCGGCTTTTGGTCTGCCATTAGTCAATGGTCCACGTACAGTCACCTGGGTGTTTTATCCTGGCTCTTCAGGGAAGCGTGCTCTCTTGGGCCAGAAGGCTCGATATGGACCCGGTGCCAAGACTGTCGACCGTTATGCGGCCTGTTCGTTCGACCTCGACGAAAGCTTGCCACATACTGCTCAGCGCGGTGACATCAATAATGGAATTCGCCGAGTTGATGTTGGGCTGGAATTTCTTCTACAAGGAGCTACCTCAATCGCTTTCGAGGAAAGGTTGGGTCTTGTTGCTTATTCCCATAAGAACAAGCCGGAAGTCTGTATCGCTGCCTTCCTACCTTCGACGGTGTAGAAGCGGTTCGGCTGCCCCTGGCATTTTCATATTTATCTTTTTCGTCGCATTGAGCATATTCTTTTCCTAATTTCTTCCGTAGACATCTACAGTATATTGCTTACTCTTCTCGTCTAATACATAATGTCCACTGTGCTCCGATTACATGTTTCCCCTGAGGCTTGATGGTGTGCTGCTAAAGTAGCGCGCATTTTGGGGCTCTTGCGTTTTTCCAAAATGCCACGTGACCCACACGCTGTCCGTGAATTTTTCGGACGATAATGGCGTCTTCGAGTCATACCTTGTCAGCGCCTCCTCTCCATAAAAACTACAAGCTGCTATAGCAGTAAGGTGTCAGTACCTTGAATACTTCCCTATCTCCTTCCCTGCACTTCCGTTACTCGAAAACTCTACACTCCGCGATGTCCAGCTCAGATTCAGAAGGCTCTCACTCCCCAGCTCGTGCATCAGATGCTGGGTCTTCCGTTGAATCAGAAGGCCCTGGTACACCGCCGAATCTCCATCAAAACAGCATCGACCCGTCTGCAAAGTGGCTCGTGCAGAAATACGGCGGGACGAGCGTGGGCAAATTTGCCGCTAAGATTGCTGAAGACATCATCCCGTGCGTTCTTTTCTCGTGGCTTTCTGGCTTTCTGCCATGATCAGCTTGCAAAGATAAGCTCATCGTGACTATCATACAGGAGATATCTAGACCAACACAAAATCGCTATCGTGTGCTCGGCTCGATCGGGCACTACCAAAGCGCTCGGGACAACAAATCTACTACTAAAAGCCGCATCACAGACACTAGGCGGCAAGAAGCCTGCAGGAATCAGCCACGAGAGGGGTGTATCGAGTCCTGGCACCAACACACCATTATCCATATTCTGGGGCAAAACAAATGGCGCAGCGTCGCCTCCCTGCAGCCCCTCTCGCACTCGAGATCGACAAGAATCTGTCACATCGAATGGATCACCTACATTGAACGCTTCGGTTCCTGTTGGAAGTAGTCAAGGATCTGTCCCACCGCTGTCGTTGTCATCCTCATCATCTTCATTCGGCGTTACTGTTGATTTGATACAGACTGAACATGTGTCAGCGGCACGAGCCAACGTACGAACCCCCGAGATTTTGCAGGAGCTGGAGGCGGAAATTGAGAGTGATTGTGAGGGGTTGAAAGCATACTTGGCGGCGTCTCAGGTGAGCTAGACTCCCCTCAACACATTTCACGACTATTTATCCCGAGTTCAAGATCATTGATGAGATATCGCCTCGATCGAGAGATAACATCGTCGGCGTAGGGGAAAAGCTGGCCTGTAAACTGGTAGCTGCTATCCTAAGAGATCGTGTGAGCATATACAACCTATGCCTTCCCCCTTATTGACTCTTTGATGAACAGGGCATCGACTCTGAGTATGTATCATTAGAAAACATCGTACCCGAGTTCGAAGACGGAGATCACACTGCTTTATCGGAAAGTTCATTACCACAGGAGTGGTATGATCGAGTAGCCGAGGCTGTGGGTGAACGAGTTCGACAATGTGGACCCCGCGTTCCAGTAGTAACAGGCATGCTCTCCCCGCGCTCGTTCTTCCCGATCATTAATGAAGTTTGTTCTCCCCCGCAGGCTTCTTTGGTCCCGTCCCTGGTTCATTACTGCATCAAATTGGGCGGGGGTACACGGACCTTCTTGCAGCCCTCCTTTCTGTTGGTCTGGAGGCCTCGGAAATGCAGATATGGAAAGAAGTCGATGGTATATTTACGGCTGACCCGAGAAAAGTGCCCACAGCGCGACTTATTCCCATCATTTCGCCTGAGGAAGCGGCGGAGTTGACGTACTACGGGAGTGAGGTCGTGCATCCTTTCACGATGGAACAGGTACGTAAATCATGCTTTCAGTGAAGAACAAATGCCAATGGTCCCTATAGGTTGTACGTCGGAAGATTCCGATCCGCATCAAAAACGTCGAAAATCCTGAAGGCGGAGGCACTGTCATTCATCCATCATTGGATGTTGCTGAAGAGACGATTGAAGAACGCGTAGACCCGGTCGCGTCGCCCGCTTCCGACTTTTCCTTAGCGGAGCGCAAAAGACTCCCTACTGCCGTGACGTATAAGGAGAACATAATCGTTCTGAACGTCAATTCCAATCGCAAGAGCGTCTCGCACGGGTTCCTGGCAGGGATCTTCACGACACTAGACCGATTTGGTGTAGTCGTGGACTTGATCAGCACCAGCGAAGTTCATGTGAGTATGGCGATCGGGGATACGCACAATAAGAAGTCGCTGGATAAATTTGTGAAAGAACTGCGGAAAATCGGCACGGTAGGCAATCGCCTTCGTACGTAGGAGAAACTACTGATCAATACCTGCCTGATACAGGTCTCTGTACATAACGATATGGCTATCCTTTCCCTCGTCGGGAAGCATATGCACAAGCTCGTCGGTATCGCAGGCCGGATGTTCTCCACCCTTGCAGAAGGCAATGTCAACATCGAGATGATCAGCCAGGGCGCATCAGAAATTAATATCTCATGCGTCATCCAAGGCAAAGACGCGGTCAAGGCGTTAAATATGATCCACCAGAGTTGCCTGCAGATACGACCAGACGGTGCACGGGGGCGTAGTAAGTGGATATCTCGTCTTCAATATCCGGCCGTGTACTGATGAAGCCCCTATTCATTTGTAGTAGGCCCCTGGCTGTTTTAAAGCCTAAACGGATAATTCGTCCGCGTTTGGGTGTGATGTCAGTGTGCCCGCGTAGGCCCCCTATCGTTGTACACGACGTCATGTGTGAGGCAACGACTGTTCGCGATGCGTATTCCGAACAAGTGTTGTCTCACGAACTTCGACCACGTTTCAAGTCTCTTTCCATCTGCACACCTGAAGCGTTGTCGTCCCCGTGGTCTAATCGCACAGCCTTCGATCATCATCCCCGGACCATGGCACGTTTATGGCTGCTGATGTTCCTGATAGCGTTCATCTGATAATTAAAGTTTGTCTGATCTTGTCTTGATGTAGTATCTTGTGCACATGTATCTTGTTGTAGTAGATTAAGTGGCCCAACCTCGTGTATGAAATATGAGTGTCAGTTGAGTGTGGACGCTGTTGAGTCATGTTTCTGAAATGTCCCGTGTCTCCGACAAATGCGTGGCATTCGTTGCCCTGGAGTATAAAATCCGACTCATCATTTTCCCCTGTTCCACATCGAACCACTTACCAGCTTACCTCCTAATCGCCAAATATTCGAGTCTTTGATGTCTGCTTCGCCAGTCTTCAGACGGTCTTCTAATGCGAGCGGCTCCCTTTCTCCGCCTTCCACCGACGGCCTCGTAAATTGGTACGAAGCTGAGGAAGAACGTATAATCAATCTCTTATCTCGCAAGCTCGAGCAGGTACCAATATAGTATCTCATTAGCTCGCAAAGACTGACTGGTATCGCACAGTTACGAGAAGAGAAGATCGCGCTTGAGAACACTCTTGAAGCAGAGTCTGAATCTCAAGTGAATCGCCTGAATCGCGAACTGTCAGTACTGCGAAGACAGCAGCAACAGCAGCAACAATCGCAGAGTCAGCAAGGTGGTCAGAATGGTGTAGACGCTGCTCAGCCTGCCCCGGCAACCTCAGATCCACGATATCCAAGTTCAGAAATAATGCTCGACGCAATGCGTCGCGAGAACGAATCGCTGCGCACTAGGCTAATGGACATTGAGAACGACTACATCCGAATGAGAAGATTGAATGAGGTCTATCGGGAGGAGTTGATCGAGCATCGCCGTAGAGTGAGTACTAGCTCATTACCTTTTGTTTCAAATGCTCAAGCGTCTTCGGTTTTCTTGTGCCGCATCAGCTTGGCGTCCCGATCGATAATTTGGTCGGTCTTGCCAGTACGCCATTGTCACCAACGTTTGCGAGCGATCCATTATCTCAACCAATACACCGACGCTCATCCGGTATGCACATTATATTTGAATCCTTTTCTCATTCAACCCGCTCAGGCGTTCCAATCCCAGGTCGGCACACTTCGAATCCTCGCACTTCATTGCAGCAGACTTCAGGCCCTTCACCACCTACAACCGCCACCACCGCATCCTCATCTTTTTCATCCTCACCCGCTGCCATGACGTTCTCGCCTCCTGTACCGGCTGCGTCGGGCAGCAATCCCCTGTCGAGCACTGCAGTTTCCAATAATACTAATCTGACAACACCTCCTTCTGCGTCGTCTCTTACCTCAAATCCTCCCATGCCATATCCTCTTCGCCAACACCATCTCTCATACCCCTCAGTCCCGCCTCCGTCCTTATCTTCCTCCCTAGGATCTCCAATATTAACCGGAACATATCACCCGTCAAGTTACAATATCCCATCACCCATCTCACCGATAGCGGAGGGATACACGGGCGTCGGAAGTATACGTCGTCGAGGGTCGTCATCAGCACGGATCGCTGAGACTGGAAGCCTGAGAGAGCTGAGCGAGAGCAGAAGCAGGAGTCCTCGGCCTACCGGAAACGCGAGTCCTGCGCGGAGTGCGTCGAGGGACAGTATGAGTGGAACCACTGCCAGTGGTGGCAGCGCGAATACGAGCCCGGCTTCCCATTCCACCTCAAGGCCAATACCAATTTTGAGCCGGGGTGGCACGCCTGTTGTGAGGCCATAGCTTTTCTCTTCTTTTCGTTTCATGGAGTCCATCTCGTTATTACTTGACCATGAGCAGCCTGTTCTTTATCAATTGTAATTGACTATCGTTCCACATTGTTCCCACACAGTCCTTTCATTTGTCGCGGTCGGCTCTGGATCCTTGTACTTTATCAACATACTATGTACTGTACAATGGCTCAATTTCTGAGAATGCATGGCATCCAGAGGACACGGATCTGACCTCACTATAGTTGGTCGTCAGTTACCATACAGCCAGCTGCAGCCTTTTCGGTTGGGTGAAATCAGTGCCGAGTATATATACGCGTAGTTCAGTTACCGGTCACCGGTACGGCGTCGGAATATCGGAACAGTTACCCACCTTCGAGCTTCGTCTTCAATCTAAATTGACACAATCTGGGTCTATGTTTAACGTCACCCTGCAATACACCTAAGAGATCTTACCCCTTAACGATTTTTATTAACGATTTTTATGAAGACACTGCTGGACACATGGTCGTGTTGAACGCATATCAGCAGCACGATTCTGCACGAACCCGATTTGGAGTCTTGGACAATTGATGGATTTAGGACTCGGAACACCTCCGCCACTCCATTTCCTTTATCACGTTCCAGGATGATGTTGTCAACTGATTTATTTAACCCCTGGGTACACCAGCCCAGTTCTCCCCTGTATCGCTCCCTGGACGAACGTTCGTTGAAAGCGCCCGCCCTGTGAAGTTGATGCACTCTCCGAGTTCGTCAACGGACTGCCCGGAGCCGATGTCGACATCATCGTGTACGTATATAATAGTCCGAATCTTCAACCTCAGAATGCCTGCATCCGCTCTCATGTCAATCGTCTCGAAATCCACAACACGTCTGTCTCGCCACAAACCCAGGTCTTCGGCAATCACATCACCGGATGATGAGAGATGGACCAAACCTCCAGACCTTACAGAGTATCTCGACATGGCAGAATCTCCCATTGGGGGAGGGTCGTTCAGCGATGTATACCAAGGAGTGCTTTGGCGGCGAGTGTTTGCGTCAGGCACAACTGTCACCGAGGCGGTCGCCATACCAGTTGCCGTGAAAGTCATACGACATTTATACTGTGCGGCCAGTGATCCAGACATCCGAAAGAGATCACAGAGGGTACTGTCGACTTACTATTTATGGACTCGTGGATTGGCTGATCAGGAGCGTAGAGACTGAATCATGAGATTTTGATTTGGCAAGCCTTACGTCATCCAAACATCGTCCCTTTGTTTGGTATAACGAGGGGAGCTAGTCCATTTCCCGCTCTGATTTCTCCCTGGGCCCCTGGAGGTTAGTACACGGCTTTCGTTTAGTGGGTTATAAACTCGTTGTTTTGTAATAGGAACAATAACTTCTTTCTTCCGACAAAATCCCCATCTGGACAGGACCAATAGTCTCCTTGGAGTCGCCCGTGGGCTTTGTTATATGCATTGTACTTATTCTCTTATTTTGCCTTCGAGAGAAGCTGATATCTGTCCCAGCTCAGGTTCCTATTATCTTGCACGGAGATTTGAAAGCAGTCAGTTATGTCATATTGACGACCGAGAAGATTGGTCTCAGACCGTCTCAGGATAATATCATGATAGACGGAGAAGGGCAGCCGCGTTTATTAGACTTTGGGCTTAGTTCAGTGGAGGAAGATGTTGACTTCTGGAGATCAATGAACACTCCAGAAGGATCCGCGCGATGGATGAGTCCGGAATTATTGCTGGGTACCCAAGAATGCCTTACAACAAAGTCGGATGTTTATGCTTTCGGTATCACGTCATGGGTAAGTAGTGGAGATTTCAGTTCTGCACGACTTTTGAAAGACAAATTGACTTGACTGCAATACCTGTAGGAAATTATGACAGGTGTCATACCCTTCAGAGAAATACCGGAGCCTGCAGTTCCATTTCATGTCGCTATACATCATGAAAGGCCCAAACGACCTAGTGAACCGGCCGTCTCCGATCATCTTTGGACACTTTGGCAACGATGCTGGAACGTGGAACAGAAAGAAAGACCACACATGGACGAGGTCACCCGTACACTGGTGGGTCTCACGCCTGGTTGCTGAATCACTTGAACTTGATTGTTTCAAACAGGCCAGAATGTTAAAGAAACGCCCAGAATCCGGTATATCTCAGCTATTGGAAGGAATGAGATCTATACACGACTCGGAGATGCTAGCTCCGAAACGAAGCACTCGTTATGTCTGTGTTTCGCATGATTTATGGTATATTGGCATGATACTCATTGCCATTGTACTACAATATAGTCACGATCAATCCTCAACCTTGCCGAAATTCTTCTAACCATTGCTGATGAGAACCAGGTAACCTTTTCCGATCTTACTACTAATTGGATGCACTGATTTGTCATTCTCGTGGCAGTCCGCGACATTCGATGAGCAACTGGCAGTCACGCTTGGTGACACTGTTGTTCAACTAACGCTTGATGCCTTCTTACTGGTCCAGAAACAGTCCGAATCATTCACATTATTTCACTTTGAGATGCTTTCCGGGATTCTCGTAGAAACTGCCAAGTACCTATACGCTTTGGTTTTTTCAAGTGAGAGCATTTTGAACCTTGGAAAGACATTATTGATCCCTCGAAAGACGCCGCGGTCAAACACGATTTGGGAAATCGAGTAGTTTCTATGCTTCGTCTGTTCCCTTGTACTCTCACGTCCTCAAGCATTGGAGATGAGCGGACGGCAACGGACACAATATCTGAGCTCATCATTCGGCCAAGAACTTGGACAAAAGAAACCAAATGTTTGTACATGCACATCATTATCCCTGTCGTTGTTGATCGATTGACAGTGTCGGATCGCCGGCCAAACATCGGGCTGTGTGACGAACGGATAGCCTCTTGGCAGTCGAATAGCCATAGGGCATGTGATTCGCATATACAGGACCGTGATGCCTTGGTCAACAAACTCCTGACGTGGGCTTGTGCCCATCATGATAATGACCGAGGGGCGCGAATATTCTTCTTCAGTGGCCCAGAAGACACTGGGAAAAGTAGTGTTTGTTACACGATTTCGGAAATTTCAGCACAAACAAACATGCTTGGAGCATCCTGCTTTTTCCATTGTGAGGGTCTGTACGCACCGTACAGAACCTTTGTCAAATATCTGCTAGCTCAGCTGGCCGACTTCTCTCCAGGGTGTGCAGAACTGATAGGGGATAAGCTGGGCACAGCTGGGCAAGGGTGGGATGCTCGGTGGAACGAAAAGCATATCGTGTCACATTTCAAGTCGTTGTTCCTGTCCTCACTGATGCTTCTCGAGGACCACCTACCGGTCTTATTTATCTTTGACGGTTTAGAAAGCCTTGAAGGCCGTGATTTTTTCTGCCAGATTTTAGCCGAATCAATGCCTATCTTGCCGAGCAACCTGCGTTTCATTCTAACGAGTCGCCGTGCACTGCAGCCCGACCCCTTCGGTCATCTTTCAAATGACTTGATAATTCGTCAGAACTTGACGACGACCTAGTACCATACCTAGTAATGTATTTCAATTACTGTATTTGGCTGTTTACATAGCTGTAACTGTAATATTACTAATGCACGCATTCCGCTCCTCCGCAGCTGAGCATTAGCAAGTTCATCATATCTAAGGGGTTCAACCTTGGGAATTTGAAACGTCCAGCGTACTATTAATATTGGCAAGTACGTAAAATCATGTGCAGCGGTTTCGACGCCTTTGCTCAACAGTCTGAAGCTTTAGGTGTTACTCTGTCAATGAACGATATCAAACAAGGGGCCAGCCGATACAAACAATCGGCAGCGCATCACATGAAATGCATGCATGACTATCTTTCGGGTGTGCATGCTTCCTCAGGCTTCTTTTTGTAGTTCACTTGGACGATATTAATGTGACGCACATGAGGCCAGAGGAAGTTCCTGAATGCCTTAGCACGAGCGCTAACGACTGGAGTAAGTCCGGACCCCATTGACCCTGAAACAAATTCCTCGGGACCTTATTCGGAGTGCCCCTGATCGATCATACAGGAACAACACTTCGGATACACTTATACAATCAACAAATCCGACACAAAAATTTTGATAGGACCGCGAGACCCGTATCGTGTGCGCGTTAGCAAGAAGTCATCTTTCATGTACATCTCATTTGGTCCTCATGAACGGCGTGTTCCTGACCTAATCCGCAAGCAGATGTAGATCGGATAGGCCCACGGAATTGCATAAGGTGTAGCGCTCCTCGAATCGCTGCCGTTGACCCTCTGCAAGCTTCTTGGAAGGTCTCATTTCTCCCCACGAACCTAAAAGACAGGCAAGGAATATGGGCTCGCGGAGCGCTTGCCAGCCGCCCAATTCTGCAAGAAAGCAATAAAAGCAAGATGGGGGAATTTCGAGGTGAGGCTTAGAAATACGGCGATCGTGAAGATCAACGTGGAGCATGAGCATGAGCACGGAGGAAATAGGAGGGCAAGGAATTAATCGAGAATCGATCGCAAGGATCCTGACCCTCATATTGGCCGTCGCGGCGGCGCGGAGCTGGGAGGGAGGTCGAGGCACGTATCCGAGCGGATATGATCGACACGATGTCGCCTGGCTCGGTGAAATTTGCGATAACGGATGTATAGGCGTAGAGGTCGGATGAGCTGGGTCGTGGCAGTGGCGTAGTAAGGGATAGGAAGCGAGGGGTTGAAAGAAGGAAAGGTACCATGCCGTGAAAATGCGACCAGAAAAGCCTCCGAAGGTAGGTTCACGCTCCGGACAGCCGACTCGGAGAAAATATTGGATATGGAGTGCAGAGCCTTGGTTTCTAGCAGGGATGATGACCACGAGAATCCGGGTAGAATAGGATGGATCGGGATCCTAAAAGACAGTGGGATGTGGAAACCTGTAAAAAGGTTTCGTATGGATACAACAACAATGTAAACGTTCTGTTTTCTTTCGCTTCGGACTCCTTCCACAAACACGAGAAAACAACATAAAAAAGTCCCACAACAACACAAACAACGCAAGAACAACAACATAACAATGGTGAACAAGAACAGGAACAGGAATACGAAACACAATATGCAAAACAGACTTGAGACAGATTGGAGGAGAGAAAATGTGTTGATAGATAGATAAGTTTGGGGCCTATTGATAAGCCAGGCGGAGTTTTTGAAAACAGTGAAGCGAGGAAGCAAGAATAATGGAACAGATGAAGAACGAAAAATTGAAAGGCCATGATAGCGAAACATGATTGTATGTACTCGTGATGAAAGAAAGAGAGATCGTCGCATAGCAATATTGCAATAGCGGGGACGACAATCTATAATAGATCGACGAGGGCTGGGCTGGCAGGGCGTGTGTGAGTGGGTCGGCAAGCGAATGGAATAGGAGAAAGGAATGCGAAGTTGGGTGAGATGGAATGGATTTTAGTTTTTTTGCCCTCGTCGTGCTGTCATTGTCAGATGAGACGGGATTGTTTCAGGTGTTCTCGCACGATCATATCGCGAACTGCACGAAAAGGGGTCAAGAAGAATCAGTACGTTTCATATTATCCCGAAAGGCGAGAAAGAACCAACCGCTGGCGAGGATCCCCGAGGTGGTGGTGATATCCTATATAAATGGGCCACGAAACGGATTCTTAGCGCTCAGTATATGAGAAGAAGCAGGAGGAAAGCATACGGTAACGGAGGTAAGATAACCATAGAACCTCCTTGGAATAGGCGAATACTCTCTCTGTATCGCACTGAATTTCGTCCGGAAATCTACATCACAAAAGTTGAGTCAGCATGCCACCCCAACAAGACAGACAATAATTCGAAAGAAAAAATAGAAGAGCTGAACGCACATTTCGAAGCAGTATCGACGTCATTTGAGCGCTCCCCATAGCTTCGGACATATTTAGCGAGACGGATCCCGGAGCTCAATTTCGAACCTAAAAATAAAAAGGATCAGAACATACGAACGGAAGGTGTGAGTTAGTGATGGATCGACATGTGGTGCGCGCCGCAGGTTGTAATTACGTGTGAATAGGGAAAGAGGGGGACGGGGAGGGAGTCGTAAAAGGGTGGGGAGGTAGTGTGGATTCGGTCTCACGCCATCCCACGGAATCCCGTGTTCCTCGCTAAGTTCGTAGCTAGAACACACTGCCTCCCATTTGGCGCTATTCGACCCGTAGTGCATAGGGGTGACGCGTATGTGTGAAGCGATGCGACGCGATAGGATAGGATGGGATGGAAAGGGTGCTATGGAATCGGGTGGAAAGGGACTTACCCAGAATATCGCATTTATTGAGGAATAACACCAGGTCGACTTTACTGAGCATTTTGTTCTGACAGATCATCTTCCACATTAAAACGCTATCCTCGAGTCGGTTGACCGTGCGATCCTCCACGAGCGTTTGATCGAAGGCGGATATCGGAGCGAGAAATATGATCGCGTCGATATTTTCGAAAAAAGGAACCCAGGCCGCTACAAATAAACAAACACGATCACAGCCATCGTCAGATCTCTGAAATATGCTTTTGATGGGGGGAGGGGGAGGGGAGCTCGTACCTCTCTAAGAAGCGAATGAAGACCGATCAGATCGAAAAAGTTAGAATCTATGGAGTTGAGTCAGGTGTAAAAGCCGGAAACGTACCTGAGACCTGGTTCCGCCGACGTCGTATATTCTCCATTCGGAGCCACTTTCCTTTCCGGCTGACAATTCCATCTCGAATCTGTATTCCGACACGCCTACGGTCTTGAGCCTTGCGCGCAAGACGTCATCTGAAACACAATTAGCATGATGACAAAGAGCAATATGGAGCGCGAGATTTCACCTTCTGAAGGCAAATATTTGAGCGAAGTGACTCTCTCGATGTCATCCAAAAAGCTGTTGGGGCTCGGTAAGTAATCGGAGATATAAATCGAGGACGAGCACTTGGATAGAGGGCGTGTGGAAGAAGTCCGGTCCCGAGTAGAAGGGAGAATACACGAAGAGACGAGGAAGGAAAGTACTTACAAGCCAGGGCTCTCCTCCAATCTCACTTTCCTCCGTCTCAAAACCTCTCTCACGGCCGGCTCATGCCATAAATCGAGTATGTCTTCCCTGCATGAATGAATAATCTGCGTAGGGTCGTGTGAGTTAAAAGCATCGCGCTCTGGTGCTTTTTGATTATTATTGTTGTTATTGGCGGTGGATGCAGAGGGTAAGGTGGCTTCGGCGGAGGAAGGCCGGTGGGGGTTTGGGTGGGTACTTGCACTCGCTGTTCGAGATAAGTGGTGTTTCCAGGCGGTATTGGAGCGGACGAAGAGTTCTTGTGGTTGGGAAGATCGATTGTTTAGACTTGGTCGATGGCCGTTGCTGTGACCGTTTGAAGGATAATGATATGGATGAGATGATGATGATGAAGAGGCGCCGTTGGCGTATGGGGAGGAGCCATTTGAATGATGGGAGTGAGGGGACTGCGGGTCGTACACGGGCGGAGGGAAGGTGAGCCGTGTGGCCTCGTCTTCTTCTGGAGGTGCAAGTTTGGCCATGAGAAGGGCTTCAAGATGCCGAAGTGGGAGGAGACGCCTCATTACGAGGAGGAGATGGTCGGAAAAGGGGATGGTGGCTGGATGGAATGAAGCTGATTCGTTGGCATTGTCGTTGTCGTCGTTCATGATGTTCATGGTTCGTGATTCGTGGAATGAAGATGGGCCGGGTTGGTTGTAGCTGTATGCGTTTGAATGAGATTGGACATAATAGTTGGTGTTCTGGGCCAGCTGGGCTTCGAGAGCATCGAGTATGATGCGAACTGAACGCGTTAGGTTGAGTTGGATGACAGAGCGCCATAATGCTCGTTCTGAAGGCGCAAGATGAGTGACGACACGCAGAGAGGTGGACGGTGAACGCACCCTGGCGGAACGCGGTGGGGGTATATAGACGTTGGAACTCTGTTCAACACATAAGCATTGTGAACAAGACGACGACGGGCGCACTGACGTCGGAGAGTAGTGGATTTGCCTGCAAGTCAGATGAGATGATGCAGCATGGAAACGAGATAAGATGAGTACCAGACTCTGATTGACCGAGTAGCAGCAACTTGACCGGCCTCTTCTTCTTGTCAGACTAGATGTGGTGGTTAGGACGTGATCGACGTGGACGACGGCGATGACGAGGTGAAACGCACGAGTCGCTCCTGTTTGAGAGCCTCGTCGATGGCCTCGGAGACACGCTTTGCCTCTTGCTCTTCTGCCTCGCGCCTTGTCTTTTGTTCTGGAGACTCGTCTGGCGGGGGCGCAATGGCAAGAGTGAGGGGGTCCATTTGGGGGTCGGGTATGGGGGAAGAGGAGGCGAGTCTTGCGGGCATTTGGAGGAGGTGAACAGGAACAGGCTAATTGTGTTCCTAGATACAATTTTATTACTCCGCTAAAGCTAATCTACTCATCAGACCCCGACCCCTCACGAGCCTGCGCATTCGAGCTCTGCCCACAATATTCAGCATTTTATTCAGCGTCGTCGGCGTGCGAGCCTACCTGTCGCAGCTTGGCCAAGTGCACCCGCAGCGTCTCTGCATAGTTTTCAAAGCCCAGGCTGATCATCGCATACAAGATGTCCTCGCCCCCAATCGTCTTTCTCTTCTCCATATGACACTTTTCCGCCGCCTCCGAGGTCACGAACGAGATGAACTCTGAGACGCATTCTTGCACGCACTCCTTTGCGTCCTTTGCAATCTTTGCGGTCGGCGGCACCGAGGCCTTCATCAGCCTCGACACATTTGCAATCTTTGTTGCGACAACGGATGACATATCAAGATAAGAATAAGAATAAACTATTGCACTGTTACGAAAGGTGTTACCGGCAGAAATCGATCTTGCTCGCGGTACTCTTGGACATCCTTGTCCGTGATGGGCGCAGGTGCTGGTGCAGGGCGCGCGGCTATTTCGGAGACGTCTGCTGTCCCATCGTCGAGCGGTGCGATACGAGGTGTAGGATGGTCAGCCATTGGACGACACGGCGACAATCCGGGATATTCAGCTCAGAGCTCCCGAGAGCGTAGCGTCGCAAAGACAACGCTAAGGGCCTAAGCGGAGCCTGAATCTCAGGCACCGGCACTTTCCAGGCACAACACGCTCTTTCCCCTCGAGGCACCCAAAAACAAGGCACCACACAGCAATCAGGCCCAAGGCACATTCCCTCCTAGATCAATCTGATAATCATTGGGCGGCTAATACCGGGTGGCTCAAAAAATAATAATATCAGCTGTCAGTCCTTCTACCAACTCCCTTCCAGCCCGCACAGATCTTCGACGATCGTCCGTGCATCTGTGCCAATCTGTCTCGTCATCTCAGCCTGTCGCGCGAGAGGCAATTCCCAAAACGACCCCATAACCAAGCCACCGTCAACAATCCCTCTCGTCAATGGCTTGCTCCTGCCCTCATTCCTCACCGTCCTTAGCGCCTTCGGATTCAACCCTGCAACGTGTTGCACATTCCGCGTTAGCTGCCCCTGAAGCAACTGCAACCTCTGAAATCCCTCGGCCTCCACCGGCGTCAACGAACTTATCGATCCGTCGGTCCCGCAATAAATCAACCGCGATTGCGGAGTAATCATATCCAGCTCCTTGGTACGCCTCGCAACCGTGATGCATCGAGGCGTCTCGCTTTGACCGTGGAATTCCGACCTGCACATCAGGTACATCCCGCTGCGGGACTCCAGGTCTATAACGCCTCGCATCAGTACAAACTAGCTTTTCGGTCCGAGATGCAGGAACCATCTCTCACCTGATGGATCGTACGCGTAGATCCGCAATACACCCTCTTCATCGCTCGTCACGATTCCCATTTCCTCATCCCCGAAAATGAAATCGGCCGTCATGGTGCAAACAGCTCCTAGATCCTTTGCAAGCACCGCCAATTTGAACGGGTCCTCCTACATTTTTGTCAGATAATTTCTTATTGGGTGCGGCGTAACGTACCTGGAATGCTACGAGCCAGACACTCCTCACTGCATCGCCGATCAACAGCAAGTTCTTCAACGATCGCAGACTCGTCACGTATACCCCGACATCCAAAAAAGCAACTCCGACAAGCCGCTCATCAAGCTCGAAAGCGCGGACAAATATCTATGCGAATGGCAAAGCACGTCATGATACACGTCAGCGGCATCCTAAACGACAAAAACTGAGGAAAAGGAACAGTACCTTTTGCCCCATGGACGACACGAGGTATCCATTAATACCGCATAAGGCAGTTACAGGTCCTTTAGCTTCATCCCTGCATAACAGCTTCAACTTGAACCTACGATCGTGCGGAGGCTCCGTATCCCCGACAACCTGGACGATCTCGAATATGTACGTCTATCAAACATCGTCGACTGTCAGCGATCGAGGAGACGTCTAAGCGAGAGATTTGGTTAACTTACAGCGCCTTTTACGGCTAGATCTTCGCCGCGGTAGAGGGTCGTGCCGACGGCAATGAATTCCTTCTCGCCGGCTTCTGTGCTCAAGGTTTCGAGGGTCACCGTTTCCAGGGCATTGACGAATTCGTTCCATGCGAATTCGTACCTGACGGGTGTAATTTCATTAAGGGGCTGCCACCAGTGATCGAATTCATGGACTTACCCATCTAAGGTATACCATCCATCAGGGGAGATCAGCTCCAATGCCGAGCACTCCTGAGTTGGATCGGATACGGTGGGCTCTGAATAAAATAAGAAAAGGGGGCGTCAATATTTCTCCTAATTGTAAGATGAATGAAAGTCATTACCTTCGGGCTCCCATATTGCCTTCGCTTCTTCGTCGAACATCTGGAAGCGTGTCTTCAGGGACGCGACAGCGACTACCAATGACGATTGGACATCATAGGATAGGTGTGAATAAGCCTTTCCTTGAGGTACGAACCGTGACGGCAACTCTGTGCCGATATCAAATTCAGGCATCCACTCTAGCAACACAGGACCCTGGAATGAAGATGACACAATGCCACGATGAGTTGCCGAACTCGACAATGAAAACCAGTCGGCCCACCTCGTCCGTATACAACAAGAAATCGCCTTGTGAACCCCATAAGGGACAGGTTGAAAAGGCGTGTACGACGTTATTCCCGCAGGGATGTATTCTGATCGCCGTAGTCTCCGTGGCCAATATCCACAATGGAATGTCTCCCGTGAGGAATACACCGTGATAGGTTACTGATCCAGGTTCGCCGTTCGAAAGCCGTGGTGTCGTCTTGAACGGATGTAAAATTCGGGAGGGTTTACGTATTGCCTCAACTACGCTTGGTGCTGCTCTCTTCTCGGTCCCGTTGAGTGTCCCTGTCGTGCTAGAAGGAACATCTTCATCGGCAAGAGAACTAGATCCGAGGGCGTATGTTCGCATTTTGGAGAATTGAATTGGCACGCAAGTGTCGCGGTGCCGTGAGGGCATATCCCTTAGCGCAGACGCAGGGATCGGCACAACTTCATAGATGGCTAAATAACCATTTCGTAACAGGATCTTCGAGCAATAATGAGAACACATGATAGAAAGCGAAACGCTGGCGTACGCAGAGATGAGGCCGTTGGTCACTTTCTCCCAATGACGTCAATACCACCTGCTCAATATCTATTTCTTGAGCCTGCCGGGGAGGGTCTTGAGGAGGCGAAGGTGCTGCAATGTCGAAGCTGTCTGCTAGTATGCTCTGTAGCGTTGAAATGATGGGCGTCGAAAATACGAGCGTCAATTTAGGAAGCGCCCATATCTTGTTGATCAGCCGTCAGTATATCCAATGCCGTGTTGAGAGGAAAGCATGAACCGACCTCCATGACACCTTGAGGTCGACATAGCAACAGCCATTGGGTTCCTCGATCGGTATCTGTCGCTGCTTCAATTGACGAAGTCCCGGCCGTCTTCTCCTTCCCATTGAGCTGGACAGGTTCACCGCTCTGGGCAGACAAGACAGAGAACATGCCAGTCTTATCAGTGAAGAAAGAGCCAGCGATATATCGTGAGCTCTGCGAAGTATCGTCAGAATGAGGATCGAGAACAAAACTCTCCAATAACCTTATCACCCATAGTAGACATGTCTTTTCGTCGAATTTTGCCTCGCTCCGCTTCACCGATAAATAATCCAAGAGTATCATCTTCTCGTATAATGAGAATAAAGGGGTCGGAGATGTGGCAAGCGCGGATTTTTGGGCGGACATTGTTTCCATCCATGTCCTTGATGTTCTGGCGTTCCGATCCATCTGTGTGATATCAGCCGCGAACAGAGCAGGAAGAGGAGGAAAACAAACCGGGAGAAAGGACGCGTATCGAATCTATCAGAACTTGCACAATTGCGGTGCCTTGGAAGAACGACGCAGCGCCTACGGTAGCTTTTGTTGTCCTGTTCATAATGATGGGATCATTTCTTGCTGAACGTGAGGCAACCTAAAAACATCATAAGAGAATCAGCGATGAAAACGGATGCGACCGGTAAACACGAACTCGAGAAAGACCCGGTGTGGGTGTGGCATCTGTGCTGATGATTACACCATGATTGCCGTTTGTTGCTACGCCATTGAATTTTGGTGCTTGGCGCAAAGGTATATGCCAAATTCCCTTGCTCCCTCCTATAGCGTGCATCTTGCGCTTGACACGTGTCGGCAAGAAGTTCTATCAAATATATTTAGCAGGTACCAAAAGGAGGGAGTTTGTATTAGAGTGAAGTACCTGATATAGCGTGAATCCACCAGTGCGTCCGACACCGGTAGACGTCATCAGCTCAGCGACGTTTCTGTCCTATAAGGAGTGTTCCCATGAGTGCCAGCAATGCCTAAGACGAAGAAGCTCTTACCCCGTATTGATTCAGGATGAAAGTCATGTCCGTTATAGGACCATGCCCAGGGAGCGTGTCGCAGTATGCTAATCGTATGGTCCATCGAGTTTCGATGTGCACACCGTTTGTGGTCCCGTTTAATTGAGGCTTATCCGCTACACTTTCACCGTACAGATCTGCGACAAGTGTTTAGAAAAGAATATTTGCAACACGTGCTGGGATGCATCTCACCGTCATCCAAGTCCATGGCAGCCTCTTTCTCGACCACAACATTATCTCCATTCTCCAAGCCGTTGGCTTTGCTCACCTCTGGGACCACCTCTTCTTCGACTTTCACGATCTTTATGAGAGGAGACGGCCCAGTGGTGCTTCCCAAAAAGAGATGGTTCTCTCCGATCCGTACTAACACCGAAGGCGCAGCGGTTCTCGCTATTGGTGCACCAAATACAACTTTCGACGCAACTCTTCCTCCATCTTTTTGGAACTCGAGGGGGTAAATGACGCCCTCTGACGTGACGACAAACGCAGTGTTGTCATCGACAAATTCGACTTTGGAACCCTCAAGTTCGAGAACGTGCGGTATTTCTCCGTTCATCAGTGCATCACCGCCAGCATCCAGGCCTGCTTGCGGGATCGTCAGGACATTGCTGGTGGCGAATGACGCGACCGGCAACTCTGTGACTCGGGTGGCCCAACCGTTCGCTGGGATGAGGGCTGCGTGCGATTGTTGATCGACGAATACGATAGAATTGCTCGCGAGGATGAGAAGACCGTCCCCAGAAGAAGGGGAGATAGATAGCAGAGAGAAGGCGTCGTACGGCAGATTTTCAATCCTCGAGACGATCGGGTAAGTCTGACTGCTCAAATCCATAGAGATTCTCCATAAACGCGTCGTATCTTTGTATTCCTTCAATCGGCTAGGTGTGACCCTTAGTGATCATAACTTTAGTCATGGGTTGTGAGCTCACCCAGTCCAAGTCTGTTGTGTTTGGAAGAGGATAGCAAGAGTAGGGTGAATGAGGCCGGGTAGGAAGACGAAGTCTATAATATTCCGAATTTCATGGCTGATATCATGAAGGTCCAGAACGAAGCTCGGAGAATAAGGGATCTCTCTGAACATACAACGGGTTAACAAGGAAAATCTTGGGATTGGTGACAACTCACTTTGTGGCATTGTCGGGCTCCTGGTCTCCGACCAGATCCTGACTTTGATTGAAAGGAAGGATGGCAAGCGCATCATGGGGCAGCAAGAGAGCAGCACAGCGAGAAGCTGGATCTACTCGTAGAAGAGTGGTATGTCTTGGAGCGTCGGGCGATAGCTGGGCTACAAGTCAATTTCGCTCAATGTACTTGATGAATAAAAGCATACCATTTGAGGAGAACGCTCGTATGTATGGATTGAAATCGTGGAGATATCATGAGTGGCTTCAGACCATTCCATCAGCGCGATCTGGGCGACAACGTCAGATGCTTGCAGGGCCTATGAGGAATAGCCCTTCTCACCTTTGCATCTTTGAAAGAAATAAGCAGCTTGTCCAGCTCGGTTTCTCCAAAGCTAATACGGTCCATTCCTGTGACAATGCCATGCACATGATGTTCTCTTAAAAATCTGAAGCGAGTGACGGTTGGCGCGACTATGTTTGCCGAAGACTAAGGTCACAAAAAATCAGCACATTCGCTCAGATACGCGTTCCGACTCTCAAGTTTGGAAAAAAGACAGGAAGATGGCATTGGAAGAAATAGCAAATGAAATGGCACTACGAATCACCTTGACAGTACCCATGTTCACGAAGCCCTCTCCCTCACCGTCCATCTGGACTTCACCCTCCACAGCTTCCGTGTCCTTATGGCTTCCCATTGGTCTCGCCTGCATCCGTTGAGCTGCCTCCTCATAAGATGGCAGCGGTGCCGGCTCTTCTCTGACTTCGTATATGCGTAAAACATTTGAGCGAGCAACGACCAGGTTCGAGATGACTCTGGATTCTTTTGAAGTCGACGACGATGAAACAGACTGAGGATGTCGTGTAGAAGGAGTAAGATTTAGACGGGTGGCATATTCGACGCCACTAGGAGAAATTATCTCTTGTCGCAGAGCTCGCATCCTCACTTTTCAAGCCAACACCAAGCTTATGTAAGCACTCCCTCTCATGCCCTTTGGCGAAGTTGTCATCGGTTCTCCTGGTAGCGGCAAGAGCACTTACGCCTACGGAAAGCACCAGCTTTTCACTGCACTCAACAGACCTATATCAATCGTCAACCTTGATCCAGCAAATGATGCTCTTCCTTATCCATGCGCAATCGACATCGCCGAGCTCATCACTCTCGAAGACATTATGGAAGAGCATCATCTAGGACCGAATGGTGCAATGCTCTATGCCATCGAGTATCTGGATGCCAACTACGATTGGCTTGATGAACGCCTCAAGGAATTGGGGTCTGAAGCATATGTCGTCTTCGATCTTCCTGGCCAAGTCGAGCTCAGTACCAATCATGAAAGTCTGAAGAAGATCGTGACGAAACTGGGCAAGTCGGGCTTCAGGGTATGCATCTTCTAGTAACTTGGTCGCTTGCTATACGATTATTGATCACTTGTCAGCTAGCTGCTGTCCATCTTTGCGATGCACATTATGTCACGAATGCCTCAACATATATCTCCGTATTGATGCTGTCTCTGAGAACGATGCTACATTTGGAGCTGCCTCATATCAATGTTCTGTCCAAAGTTGATCTTATAAAACAATATGGGGACCTAGGTGCGAGGATATCCAGTGTTCACCTGCGTCAGAATCTCATGCGTTCATCTAGATTTTAATCTCGACTTCTACACTGAAGTGCAGGACCTTTCATATCTGCAAAACGTGCTTTCGCAGGAATCACCTCGCTTCGCTGCCTTGAATATGGAAATATGCTCGCTGATTGAGGATTACGGCCTTGTCGGGTTCGAGACCCTCGCCGTCGAGGTACGCTCTCGCCTCACGACGGCCAAGACATCGATAATCTGAGCACTTTACAGGACAAAGACTCAATGGTCAACCTAACTCGAGCGATCGACCGTGCAACAGGCTACGTCTTCGTCCCAGCGCCCAACTCCGCGACAAATCCTGCGCCCCCAGGCGCAGTGGACGCGGAAAACAAACCTCCATCGGAAAGACCAAACTCGTATGCTCTCTTTTCTAGTGCAGCAGCTCCTTTACCAGGACCAAAGACGGATGTGAGAGACGTTCAAGAGAGATGGATCGACGCTCGTGAGGAGTGGGATGCGTATGAGAAGGTCCAGTGGAGGAAGGAAGGAGAGATTGTTGCGAAACAGAAGGCGGCGGAAAAGCAGAAGTCATGATTGTCAGTCGCGTGGGTCATTCATGGCGCATGCAGTGTCTACTTGTACTTGTACTCAACATCGCTTCATCTTTGCAAATGCCAGAGCTTGCCCATTTATTGAGCCAACATGACTAATTTAAGCGCAGACATCTGTCGACAGCTACTCACAAGCGACACAGTTAATGTCGCCTCAGAACGTCCTCTAAGACGAGCTAGATATTGGTGACTCATGTCATATTTCATTCCATACATTTACTAGTAATGTGCTACTGTCTGCCATTTTTCCCCAATCGTATTTGACTGCTTCTACGATTCACTTTGAGTATGAAACTTTTCGTGCTGGCGGTCCCACGACACACGTGATGCATTTGAATTTCAGTGCTACATGTACACTGAATGACAGACCCAGATCGAGCTCGCACAGTAGAGGCACTAGTCGCTCTTGAAGGTTGGAGCCAAGTTGAAGGGGTTCCAGCACTGGGTCAACAGCAGAGGGCTAGCAGCCAAATCGAAGCCAGCGGTAGTGACAATTTCAGGAGATGTAGAGGAAGTTATAACATAAGCCTTATTCCTTCATTAGGGTGGAGACACTGGGATAGCCTGAAAGTCAGTAAGTGCCAGTGAGCGAATAGCAGAGTTGCGAGGTTCCGAGTTCCGACTCTCTTCCGCTGCTGCAATCCATCCCCTTCGAGGTGGCTCATAGTCTTTGGTTGCTATGCAGAGCTCACCGCTACAGTACAAGTGTCCTGAAGTAGATGTGACTTGTCACTTGCTCCCCATCGGAGCGCGAATCCAGGCGCGAGCAGATCATATATAATTACAGCTACCGGCCCACTCTCTCTTTATCCCCCTCTCACTCTCCCCAACGACTCTGTCGCCTGGGCGGGCTCTCTGCTCCTCCCTATCTTTGGATGAGGATGGGGCACACCCAACAACACGGTCGGTGCACAGCACCTCAAAGACTGGGCCGGCCCCAAATTGGCTCTATGGCAATCGATAGTCTACCTTTGTTGGTGAGCTGTACAGAGTGGACATTTTCTTCGACGGAGCTTCGGTGCCTGGCTTTGTCTGGGTATTGGAGTTGCCTTAGGAGTGGTGCAGATTGGGAAGTACATGTAGCGGCGGCTGGGTGACCGGTCGTATAGCTAGTAGTGCGGCCCACCTGTGGCGGGATCACCTTCTCAAATTGTGAGAGGGCAGACGGTCATTCTCGCGGTCATTCTCGCGGTCATTCTCGCGGTCATTCTCGAGCACCCCGTACGTACTCCTCGAATATATTCCCAATAGTAGCGCAACTGGGTGTCATCAACGCGTTGTGTTGTGTTATCCTGCAAGTATCTGATTTTGGTATTCGATGCGGCTTGGTTGGCTAGAAATGAGGGCGTGAAGAAGCTTTGGAGACGATTTGCTCGCGTTTTAAGGGAGCCTGACACACGAATGTCGGAAACGCGAAGCTATATCGGAACGAGGAGCGAGGCACGAAGGTCTGAGCAATTTGACCCGTCCGCGAGGAGTTATTGGATCGAAACAGCTTTGAAGATGTCGCTCTGTGGTTGCTGAAGGGAAGGGGCAGTCTGTCATTCACGAAAGAGGCGATCGATGAATGTCGGCGTTGTTGGAACGACTGGGATCGTTCGAGTCTATTTTGTGGTACGAGTAGTACACTCTATGTAAAGATACAGCACTTCATCTCTATAAATCAATTTAGCAAGGTCACACGACCATTCAGGATTTCGCTGAGGAAGATCAAATTATACGTACCTATACTCTATTCCTTGACGCCGTATTTCTCCCAGTACTCTTTCATCGCCCTCACCTGCTCTTGAGTCCCCGTCTTCTCAACCCAACCCATCAAATCCCGCATCTTAAAGATACTCGCAAAGCACTTCTCCCTCCCAATCAACTTCTCCACCTCAACCCTCGTACTAGCTCCACTAGGCCCAACCTCCTCTCTCTCAAGACACATAACCACACCAACAACCTCACCTCCCTCCTTCCGAATCATCTCCAACGATCCGCGTACAGCCGTTCCAGCAGTCATCACGTCGTCCAGAATCAGCACTCGTTTTCCCTTGACGGGCGTTCCGACCATTCGACCTCCTTCGCCATGGTCTTTGGCTTCTTTACGATCGTAGGCGTAGCCGATGCCAATATTGTGGTCGCGATGCAGGACGAGCGCCGTGCAGGCAGCTAGTGAGATTCCTTTATACGCTGGACCGAAGAGGATGTCGAATTGTGGAACAGGGGATGCTGAGGACGATGTAGATGACGTAGATGAAGGTGTGGTGAATTCACGAGCGATAATCGCTGCATAAGCCGTCGCGAGCGAATTGAGCAAAGGGCCGCTTGCTAAAAGGCCTGCATTAAAAAAATATGGGGATATTCTTTGAGAGGGATGTATGAGCCAAAACGCCGTGGTTTTTTATGATCCAAAATATCGCGAAGAGAATTTTTTACATCTCTTTTCTCGGGTGGTGAATGAAAATGAGTAGAGTACGGACCGGCCTGATTTGAGAGTGAAAGCACCGAATTGAAGTGCACCTGCTTCTAATGATGCTTCAATCAAGTCTTTTTGGTATGGCTCGAGCTCGGTGGAGGACATGGTGGAGGTGAGGATAAAAGGTCTGGAAAATCCCGAGAGAAAGTTGCTAAAGGGAAGTGCCAGCCACTCTTATCAGACAAGATGCATGATCGATGAATGCCGTCTCACATCGGAAAGAACAAAATTGTCCTATTTCATTTCCGATAACAGACGGACAAGTAATTAATTCTACACTTTGTTATCTTCTCCGTAGTTCATTTGCTACTCTTCCTATACTCCAGCGCTTATCTCGATCCCTTGCAAAACAGCCGAAGTGAAAGCAGAACAGTTGGCAAAGATCCCTGAAAGCGTACATGTCCTCAATTTCGGTTCAAATTCTTCCCGAAAGCAAACTGTTGTATTGTGCATGGCTCGTAGGGAAATTCGGAGAACGAACGCACACAATGTTGACCTTTTGGAGACGCCGGTCCAGCTTGGTGTGCTCGCCAGTGATCCCTAGATTCTTCAAAAGGGTCCCAGAATTATCGAGGATTTTTTCTTCATAATTTTTTTTTACGCATCTGTATCATGATCAGCTGGAACGGAAGGAGAGAGAAGATGGTGAAATACCTCGGCATGAGATTTCGGTAATCCCCAGCTATTTGAATACCCGATACGATGCGCTGCATAAGTTGTAAACAGCCAAGGTTGGAAGAACAGCACATACGCGGGAAGGAAATGAGACGAAAGGCAGAGAGAGGGATATGTAGCGGTAGGTTCGATTCAAACCCCGCTCGTAAACTCCGCGCCTCCGCCTTGCGGAGGGGTTTGCAGGCAAGTCGCGTCGTGGATGCCTGTTGGAGAACTTGAATTGAAAAATCTCTGAACATCGGATCGCCGTCATTCTTTTTGGGTTCAGCAGATACGAATCAACTCGATTTTATGATATATACAGAATAATTTAATTATGTCTGAATTTGCCTCAAGTGCCTTCGTAGTTTGTGTCACAAGAAATTTCACAACATCTCAGATCGTAAGCACAATAGCATAAAACTCTCGGATTTTTCGCACATATCGTAGCATCAATAGTACATATTGACATCCAATGCTCTTTGAGGGCGTCCGGGGTTGCGGTGTTAGGTTTCCATAGGCATCGTTGGAGGAAGCAAAGGATGTGACCACCGTCACAGTTGTGACAAAGCGCGTTTCGCTTCGCTAGCCGTACGCGATGAGCTCAAGGGACACTACGCTGCTTCATGGCGACGACGAAGGCTCAGAGGCACTGCGAACAGGCTGGGAAGATATTCTACCACATGATGTCCGCGAATGGTCCCCTCAAAAACGACTCTTTCTCGTCTTCTCCCTCGTTGTGCACCTTAACATCACCATCACCGCCCTCCTCACATTCATCTTCTCTTCGAATCACGCCGAGATAAAGAATCGTACGAGCAAGTTCACTAGTCGGCTCTCCAATCGAGATTCAGAGTCCTTTGGGCCGCTCAAAGTCTGGAATCTCTGGCGGAAAAACTTTCGATCTGCCCATGCTCACCTCGTAGAGCTGATTGTGATACCGGAATCCTTGGAGCACGCACGAAGAGAGTTCTCTGTGGCAATAAAGAGCGATCAATTGAGTCTCCGAGTATCTCAACAGACGGTCTCGAAGGTGCGGGAGACACTCAATCTCTCCCATCTGTGCGAGATCTATCGATCTCTGATGCCCTTCACATTCACTTTCTTCCAACATCTCGTCGAGACTCCCAATGCATACCGCGTCCGAAAGGCTCAAAAGGAAGCAAAGGCTCGCAGTAGTATGGCATCTGGAGTAGAGGCAGTCGAGGACAATGAGTCGGACGAGGAATGGGCCGAGGGGACGGAAGAGGTCGGCGAGGGTGGAGAAGAAGCGACATTCTCTCGCAATATACTGGTAAGTTATTGAACCGGACATTAGGGATATACACTAATGTCGAGCAGGTGGTAGTGACATCTCTATCAATGTTGTTGTTTGCCTGCAATCGTGCTACAAACTACTTCGGTCTGTTGTTCGGGCTCTTCCTGAATATAGAGGGCACCAGCGTGCGTGTGATTACATGCTTGAATCGATTGGGACTATCTGTGTCAACGACGACCATTGACACCCTGCGGACTCGACTCTCGGGTGACGCCCTCGCGAAGGCACGAGAAACAGCGCAAGGCGATCATCCGTGGCTTGCGGTGATCGACAATCTGAACATCTTCACGCGGAAATCTCAGCAACGTCTACACAATCAACACGAGTTGCTGAATATCACCAACTGTTCACTCATCAAATTCCCTCCGTCATTCCGTTGGGAAGCATTTGACGTGCCAAAACTCTTGTCGCTTCGTGGTGGCCGGAAGCGATTCCAGTTTACGAGCTTATTGATGACTGTGGAGCACGAGAGGTTCCTGAAGGATGCCATGATTGGCATGATCTGTGACAAGCTGTGCCAACACTGGCCGGGAAGTGACAAATGGCTTGGCCGACAAAGAATGAAGGACTCAATCAAGCAAATATTACCATCAAAAAGGCCGTTACCTGTGCATAAGACGGAGACCTTTCCAATGGGTGTCTTCGATGTGAATGAAGGCTCCAAGAAAGGGCTTATCGAGGTGTTGCAACAGATCCAGGAACGATCTGGCTTAAGTAAAGAGGAAATGGCCAGTCGTGTCAGGCCAATTGCGGGAGATCTTTTGACGATCCTCAACTTGGTGCGAGCTCGCAACGAACGGGCCGACGATGTGTCAGAATTCGAGCGTTTATCATATACGTTCGAGGTCAGTCAGCCATTTCACATGGGAATGAACGCAATGGTTGGCATCATTCGGACGCACTTTGGAGATTCCAATGTTAATCCGGCGAGTCTCTCAAGCCACAAGGAGCTGCTGAATCGCAAATGGGACCCAAAGAAACCAAACTACGCAGATGCGAAGTCCCTCGTCGAGCATTCCTTAGTAGCGCGGTTATTGGACTGTACGATGTACGTCGTTTGGTGATTTCATTGGGGCCCAAAATGCGAAACTCACTGCATCGCATTCACAGGAAGATTAAAGGGTACGAAACATACCAAGACCTGTACAAAGTTCAACCATCATTCAAGGAGCTCCGGGAGCTTGCTGAGAAAATACACACTACGTACTTGGACACTCGAAATTGCGGACCCATCTTTGCAGGCAGCATACCTGAGCAAGGGGATCATGTTTACGGCCAAAGTGGATTATTTTCCCGTGATGCCTTGCTTTTTTTCATATTCGAGCATGGTGTGCGCAATGGTGATCCTGGAGTACTCTGGGAGATCATCCGAGTGTGGGTGTTTTCATTTCGTGGTGCCAAGCAGATGAACTATGCTCGAGAATGCCTCGAGCTACTTATACGCTGGGATACGGAGTTGACAGAGGAATTGCGTGAGGTTTTGGAGATGTCGTGGTTCTACAACCGGACAGGCAAACCTGGGCGATTCATAGCTGTCGATATGTATCTGGAGCATCTCAACTATTGGATTAAGGTGCGTGATCTTATGAATCCTGTTTGAGGTTATATTTCTAGAAAGCTTACGAATTGATCTTCACAGAGGGTCTTCATTTCGAAGGGTTCTGGCGTAACTGTCGATAACATTCTTACCAAAGGGTCCACTTGTGTCGAGGCTTTGAGATCTATCAGTGCGAAAATGTCTGCATTCTGCGGACTCAATCGACGTGATCGGGCACACAAGGAAATGTCGGCTGCAGCTGATATTCAAGCGTTAGTCGAAGCACTCATTAAAGAGCAAGTGCATATCCCCACTCCTGGACGCACTCTGTGGTCGCCCCCAGTCCGCAAGAAAGGCTCTCAGAAGATACCGCCCAAGATATCCTCGGTCGTGGATGTTGTAGCCAATGGAATCTCCTGGTGGGATGCAGGCGAAATTCGTAAGTACTATGTGATCAATACAGCATGGAATGCAACGGAAGGATATCCCCTGGGAGTATCTGGAAAGAGGAACAGAGTGGGAGAACTTGATATCGATAGAGAAGACGTGTTTGACATGGTTGAGGAAGATATGGCATAATAGAATAGTTGTACATTCGAAGTTACCATACTCATATCATAGTTTGAGCCGAATATGAGCCTGTCAGCGGCCTGACCGCTCATCAATCACAAATCTGCGAATCGGAGACTGAGGACGTGGTGCGGTATTCGGTGTTGCCGGGGAAGCGGAGAGAGGATGTGGGCGGAAGCTCAGCGGCTTTGAGTTTTGCAAGGCCGGCGTACAGGGGGTGCCTGGCTGTTTAGGAACCCTTCGTTGAACCGGAGTGCTCTGGTGAAGAGCGATAGGTTCGAAAACCCATGGTGAGCTGGGCGGATATTGCGGAGTTGATGAATTGGGCGCCTGCACGAGTGGCGGGGGTTTCTGTGACTGTCGAGTATGGTTCATGGGGGTATGGGTATGCCTGGATTGCGTTGGTTGAGACGGCCTTAGCGAACTGGAAATTAATGGGACGTTCTCCTTGATCACTCGAAGCGGCTGGCGAATAGGTGTACCAGGGTGAGCTTTCTTCGGTGACCCATCCATGGGCGCACATGATAATGATGCCAACTCATCATTATCAAGGTTGTGAGCAGGGGTATATGATGTCGAGAGATTTTCGGAGGGCCTGGGAGGTGAAGCTTGTGCCGGTAGTGAGAAGGTTGGCGGGGATAGTGGGTCAGGAGACGTTTGTTTCGAGAAAAAATCTGGGTCCTCCATGGACGAGTCCGCAATGAGAGTGGCTTGTGACGATGCCCAGCTCTCATCAGGCTCACCAGCCCCAGATTCGTCGTCCTCTCCTCGGAGGATCTTGGCCTTATCGCCCTTCCGCGGCGTCTTCGGCACGACTCGTACAGTGGGTCGCCAACGCACGATTATT
This sequence comes from Sistotremastrum suecicum HHB10207 ss-3, assembly GCA_001632355.1. Classification (NCBI taxonomy): domain Eukaryota; kingdom Fungi; phylum Basidiomycota; class Agaricomycetes; order Sistotremastrales; family Sistotremastraceae; genus Sistotremastrum; species Sistotremastrum suecicum. Next base: position 46,221 of record KV428106.1, on the reverse strand, counting down.
CCGTGTACCCTTGCCAGATCCTCCTGAGTAGCCAGATCCCATTTGATGATAGACGGAAGCTCCTGTGCTTTGAGGTCAGAACTTTCCAGGATCTTCTTTATCTTCTCAGTGATTCGGTCGATTAATTTGTCCGAGACGACTGATTTCTCTCCGTAAATCCAGCTACCGCTCGCAAGCCATTTTTGACGTCTCCATTGGGCAAGGCGACCTTTCAGATCCAGGATGCAGTCGCGCGAAATCACATGCCCTCGCGGAACCAGAAGCGACTCAGGGCTCAACCCTGGCCGAGCCGCCGAGCTGGACCCACACGAGGCTGTGCTCCCTGAGGAGTTTGATCCCGTCGACGACACGCTCTCTGAACGCTCTCTCCCACCTGCATCATCAATGTCGAAGATCCCCACCTCGATACGATCCACCTCCTCGTCCTCCCCCGAATTCTCCATCATTGTGTTGGCGTAAGATAGTCTAGGTGAGTCTCTTTTCGTTGCTGGCACGCGTAACGAGGGATGACACACACTGCAGCAACTCGTGCGAGGCGTGTCCGTGAGCATTCCATCGACGACATTCTTCCGGACGTCGCAAACAATCCAGCAGCTCTCGAAGTTCATGTCACCGGACCTAATCCCCACCGCCCGCCGGTTCTCAGCAACAGCATCAAAGCTGTTATAGACGTGGAGTCCGGTGACTGGTCGTAAGGCGATTGCGAGATAGTCATGTAGGCATGCTAGAGGTACGTCAGATCACCAATCCAACCATTGACCTCAGCTCACTTTTTGCATTAATCAAATTCAGCAGAGGATACTGTAACGCTGCTCGCTGCGCCAGGGCCTCCTTCGTTTCCTTCTTTTCAGCCTTCTTCTTCTTTTTCTTTGTCCCCGACTTTCCCAGCGCATCCTCGATGAGTCGAGTGACCGCCTGAGGCTGCGGTTCTCGTTCGAACGCCCACTCTGGCATGAGCAGCCAACACTTCCCAGTAAGACCTCGTCCGCGCGCGGCTCTTCCCCATCTCTGCACCAGCACTGACAAGCTTTTTAGCTTCTGGCCCACCACTACCACATACTTGACGTCCAACGCGTTACATCCCATCCCCGCCGCATCCGTTGAACACAAGATCCGAATCTTGCCCTCACTGAACCTTAGCCATGCGTCCTTCTTGGCATCCTCGGATAAGAGTGCATTGAACGGAAAGACGCACGACCTCAGATGCTCGGGTAGTGATGCTCGTAACGACAAGCTCGCCTGTTTCGTCCCGGACTGAGTCGAGAAGTACATCAGTATCTTTGGTATGTCTTCGGGTTTTGAGTCCTTCGTCAGATTTTTGAGCTCTGGTACCAGATCCAGCAGATCCAATGCCGGGTCATCCTCATTCGTCAACTTTTGAATGACATAAGTGAGCTCTGGTCGGTGACATCCCACATCAACACCCCAAAATCGCCGGTGACCGAAATCCAAGGAGTTCCATACAGTCTCAAACGCGCCTGTGGTCATTGTCCCAGAGCATGCGACAAACGGTATCGACGTGCCGGAGTAGCAACGTAGACGGTCCAGCTCCTTGTATGCTGGTCGGAACTCGTCTCCCCACTGCTCAATGCAGTGAGCCTCGTCGACGATAAGCGCTGACAGTTTATTCCGAAATTGCTGATTTGTGCAGAGTGACCGGAACCGTGGTGACAGGGCCATCTCTGGTGAGATGTAGACAAGCCGGTACGCTCCCTTCTCTAGCTGCTCCCACGCAGCTTCTTTATCTTCCGTTGACTCGTTGATAGCAGCTGCACGTAATCCTTTTGCTTCCGCTGCAGCCACCTAATTCATTGGTTCAGCGACACGGTGAGTACAGGATGCTTTTTAAGTCGGACCTGATCGTTCTCCAATGCTTTTAGTGGACAGATGACGACAACAGTCTTCCGAGGACGCTGGGATGCAAGACCCTCAAACACAAGACTTTTCCCGTACCCTGTCCCGGCGGCGAAGATCACGTCTTTGCCGGCCAATATTGACAAGATCGTTCTTGCTTGCCACTCCTCCGGATCAAAGGTGAGGTTCAGTCTGCTTCTCAAGTCCTGTGCAAACCCTGACCAATTCTTTTCGTGCCAGACTTTTGTCACCGATTTGTCTGGCTGGCCTGCTCGCTTGCGACGTCGATCGGGTGACCCTGGCGGCAGCGGTTTGCCATGACGAGATACAGGCGCCATTTAGATATGCCCGGGAGGCCACACAGATGTTTCAGCAGCGTGGCTTGTGTGTCTGCAGGTGAGCGCGTCGGAGAGAGCGCCAGTCACGTGAGCGCGAGACTGACCATTAAACCAGGTGAATTTTGTATCATGACCGCGGGCTCATATTATATTGCTCTTAGGTACCAGAATATATTCTTGAGACATATAGAACGGTTTCTGAGCAGTCTGTGATTATTTCGACGTGGATCAGAAGCGCAATGAGCACCAAGCAGGGGGCCAGAGCCCTCACACAGATCACTAAAATTTACAAGGAAGCGGCAAGCATAAAATAATTTTTAAATTATATGAGAGCTCGCAAGAGTTAAAAGTACAACTCTACCAAGTTTCAAATCTTTCAAACGTGTTTTGAGTTCAATGTGGCCATCAGAGTGCAGCCCCAGAATCCACGATCTTAATGTAAGCCCCTCCTCCGGAGGTCCTCCGGAGTGTGAAGCGGAGTTTCACATGGGCTTATTTAGGAATGAGCCTAATGTAGCGGGCTGTTCGTTACTTGACGAGAGCCGTCATTGCATGTACGCATTATATCAATTCTGTAGAACAATATCAGCGTTTCCGAACTGTCATATCATTAGACTGGGGAGATGAGCTACGTACCGATAAGCATATTTAAACTCACAGCATCGCATTGAGACGATCCAGACTCATTTCAATGACCCCTCATGCAGAAGACGCGTCGCTTTGAGTGTCATGCTCAGTGAAGCCGATTTGGTTTGGGAGGAAGATTTGGTCGCTTTCTCCGTTTCGTTCGAGCCATTACCCGATCAATGCAGCACCCATTGATGCGTATTATAATATCGCAACGATGAATTGCCTATGCTCTTCAACATCGAGATCATATGCAACAGGCTTTCGTCAGAACGGATAAGCAATCGCCGAGGGAGGGCGTAAATGCGGACGTACGTATACCAGTGCGTGACTTCAACAGCACCCATCACTGACTCCGGGCCGTTCTTCGTCGTCGTCCACGACACTACCGAATGGACCGAGCCCGTAGATGACAGTCTGGCTCTCCAGCTGATGCCGGGAAACGTGGCGTCTCCAAATTTACGAGTCATTGTGGTTGGAACATTGGCATGAGTGGGAGACAGTCAGGTACATCTCAGTTGTCGGGCTGAAGACAACACTGGTAGTAAAAATTGCCATTTGTATCGTCACTTTTACTGGTCGTACCGTCGCAGCAACCAATTAGCAGCCAGAAGAGCAATTTTCTCGACAAAATTTGCCGGTGCAGGTATCTGAAAACGCTCTGCATTCGTCTTTCAGGTATCACAAAAAGCTTTATCTGCAAGCCCAGAGTGGATTTAGCTGAAGACAGGTGGAAGATTTGAGCTGTGCACTGGCAGAGCCTGAGGGCAACGGCTTTACCGGATGACGAGAGCGTGGATGAGATTTGATCGCGGCCCGGATAGCCGAGTTCTGCTAGCTACCTTCATCTCCGACCAGAGTTATTGAAGCACTTTCCGGCGATTCTTGATGTTTTCACAGACTCACAAAATTTCTGATTGTCTAGATCATCGAATTCTTAGCGCCACCCAATCCTTCGACTAACGTTTCCTAAAGTACAGTACTTTATCACCGTTAAGTATATATCGAGCCGTGCGGAAACCGATTTGACATATCGTCCTCAAGAGCAACTGCATATTAAGATCTGATGATCAGAGGTCTTTTTCGCTTTCCAAGTCACTTCGTGAATCCGAGGAACTAATCGAGATGACGCCGCCAGCCCGCCACAACAGTGAGAAAATTCAGTGGGACCAACGAACTCCTCCAAGACAACAAGATTTGATCGGACCACAATGGAGTTATTCGATCCTTATAATAACATCCAGGCCTCTAGTTCTCTCTCAGAATAACCTGCCTTTCATCAGCTCCTATGCTCTTCAAAAATTTCATGGTCGCCCTAACCTTCATTGTTGCTTTCGGCGCCATGGTCGTCGACGCAAGACCAGAGATAGAAAGTAAGAGTCATTCGCCTGATGCAATAATGAACAACTTATACTGAAGCAATACTCAGGCATTGATGTCGATTTTGAGAATGACACCGTCTCAACAGCGACGGGTGGGGAAAGCGGGGATATTATATGCAGGGCCGACGAAGACGAAGAATGTGGGGTGTTTTAAGAATGTGAAATGATCGGTATACTGTTCCCATACAATTGCGCCTGGTACACTGACGAGCATATCTGGTTGATTCAGAAAACGATTTTGGTTGGGACCTTTGAGCCTGACTTTGAGCCCAGCACAAATGGGAATATTCGAATTCAATATACAGGATGAACAATTCATGCTGGACAGCGGGATGAGGGCCGCAGGTCCATAGAGACGTTTTCCTCTATAGGAGTTTCACCATCGTCTGGTCTATCTCCTCGGTGGGGGGTTCTGTCGCCTCCATAAATCGTATCAGCCTCCCTCATTGTCAGATCTCAAGTCAGACGATGACATGCATACACACGCAATAAATAATATTTTCCCACGTATTCACGTGCGATTATATTGGTAGTCCGTTTGTTCTTTTCAGTTCCCTGCCGAAAACAATTCACTCGCCATGTCTTCAGATCGCTAAATACTTACTACATATTCCTCAAAAATATTTGAATTTTCGATCCACTCTTGTACCATACGTAGAGTTTGAACTACGGGCTCCCGTGGAAGCAACCGAGACGTCAACGCGGTGGATTGATTGGAATTGGTGAGACCCGACAAACATTTTGAGGACAAGAAGTTTGATCTTGACAGAGCAGAAACTCAAAACGATGTTAAGAAACACAGTCGCTCGCACGGCCGACTTTCGTTTGCTATCCTACTGTCATCATGCAGCTCAGTTTCACTATGCCCACGATGATGATCCTAGTCATCCTCTTCAATTTGAATTTGAGGATTGTCAACGCAACGCGGTCTCTACAGGGTAAATTCCTCAACCTATACCACGAGAGTATCTGACTTACTGAAAAAAATTAATTTACAAGAGATCGACGCAGATTTCGAAGATTTCCCCAGTCGAGCAGTTGATGATGCCGGTGGAGGTGTTGGTTCCTGCACTGCAGATGACGGTTCAGGTGGAATGGACAGCTGCGAGGCGTTTTGAGCCTCGAAAAGCTTCCCGAAATTGAGTGAGTCTACACGCATCTCTTTTGAACACCCTTCGGATGTATTGACTTCTCTAGCAATTCTGCCACTAATAGTAGACTCGGATACACCTGTTTCCCTTTGTGATCAGAGTTTTTTCGTGTGACGTCGACGGAAATTTTAAGGCGTTTAGTATTCATTCTGAATGCCATCGTCAAGCTGACTGTCCGACACCCGGACAACCAACTACTAGTATCAACTATCAGAGATTATCGAACGGTAATTAAGTGATCCGTCTCAGGATCAATTCCCGCGGGCCGTGGACTTGCAACTAAATCTATCATGACTCGTGACGATTAATAATCTGTCCAAATCTGTCCCGCCACTCGTCTTGCCACTGAGACTGGATGGTGACGCCGATTTTGAGACATTCTAATCAGTACAACTTGAAGGACATATTTCCCAAGCCGCCGTGATCCGCACCTAACAAACTGAGGCGCCGGCGCCCGGCAGTAATTTTAGTGAGATCAACAAACACTTCGGAGGCAAGAAGCTTTGACCCTGATAAATATAGCTTAAAGGCTACATCATTGAGATAGATATCGTCCCAAGTTTCTCGCACGGCCCATAGTGCTCCGCAGCATATCCTGCTGTCATGCATCTCAAGCTTGTAATGCCCATGCTACTGAGTCTGGCTTTCGTACTCAGTGTCAGCTCTGATGTCACGAGTTTTGCCTTCGCGAGAGCCGACCTAGAAAGTGAACTATGCTCTTAAATTTCACAGTAATTCAAGTTTACTGACCCTATCATCACGGTTAGGCATTCACGATTTCGAGATTGACTCCAACAGAGTGACATCTTTTGGAGGAGAAAGCAGTGACGGAGGATGCAGACCTGATGAAGACTGTACTGTGTTCTGAAAATCAGAAGGGATCGACTTGAAAGCACGGTTCCACAATGCCACGAATATAAGTCCCAATTTTACACTTTACAAAGAGCCAGTCAAAGAATATAATTCCCAAGATACCTCAGCTCTTGCCTAACGAACCGAGGCGCTACCGTCTCGACAGAGGCTCGGAGGCTGAGAGATAATGGACATTTTGTACGCAAGAAGCACTGCCGGAATAGCCTTCCAGCGCAGTCAAGCGCAGTGATAAGGCCCCTCGACTTCATTTGAGTTCTCACCGGGCCCTCTCACCACGTACACTCATGAATCTCAAACTTTCAGTCATCGTGTGGACCCTGGCTGTCCTTCTCCTACTTTGCGAGTTCGCGAGTGGCACGCCGGCGCCGATGCCAGTGGCGAGACTACCAGGTGACAAGATATTTATCACACGAAATGAATTAAATGAAATTTAGGGATGTAGATGGTACCTCAGACTTTGAAGAGAGCACCACGAGAGCTGAAAGTCCTGATGAAAAGCTGGGTTGTGGAGAAGCCTCAATCGAATGCTCGGCGTTTTGACGGAGAACGGAAGGTTCGACTCCGATGCTTTTTTGATGCCACCTGTCGTCGCAGACGTCCCTTCTCTGTATCGCTTCAGAACCAACTCTTGTATTCTTTACTTTATACACCTAACAAACTATCTCTTCTTTCTGGATATTTATTTCCTCTCCGGAGTATCAGCAAACAACATCTCCTGAAATCCAGGTGGATACCGATCCCCTTCAACAGCATCCGCATCCTCCGCCAACACACGTATTTCTTTCACTTCGTCAGGTGTGAGATGGACTTTATACGCTCCGAGATTCTCGTTAAGATACTGAATTATCGTCATGATCAATTTACTTCCGGATTCCGAATCGAGATACATGTAATATGACTCACTTTAATCTTCTTAGTTCCGGGAATGGGACTATCATAGGCTTTAAGAAAGAGGATAGAATGAGGAAGGGATGGAGGAGGACGTACATGATATCATCGCCTTGTTGGAGGAGCCAGGCTAATGTGACTTGACCCGCTGTGGCGTCGTATTTTTCTCCGATTTTCTTAAGGTCGTCGACGACTTTTAACAGTCTCGGGAAGTTCTCTTTCGAATACCTAAACTTCCACATCAGAAAAACGGAGAGGTGCAAAGGCGAGAAAAACGTACTTGGGAACGATGCGTCTGAAGTCGTCTTTCTCAAAATCGTCCGGAGATTTCTTCGCATCAGTAATCAGCAATCTCCACGAAAAAATCAGATAACGCAGACATACATATTGCCCCGTAACAATCCCCCTCGCAAGCGGACTATAAGCAACGATCTTAACACCCAACTCCCTCGCAGCATCCAACAACCCCATCTTCTCAATATCCAACACAAAAGGTGAATACTCAACTTGAATAGCCGCAATCGGATGAACGGCATGTGCACGACGAAGCGAGGAGACGGATGGCTCGGAAAGACCTAGATAGCGGACTTTTCCTTCTTTGACGAGTTGGGCCATTGCTTCGACTGTTTCTTCGATCGGAGTATTCTTGTCAACTCTGCCAGGAATGTTAGGCTTTAATGATGTAGGGAGAGGAGCGGAGGAGGGCGGACCGGTGAGCGTAGTAGAGGTCTATGACGTCGACTCCGAGGCGTTTTACGCTCTTTTCGAATGCTTGTCGGACGTAGGGTGAGTCGCCTCTGATACCTTGTCCTGTGAAACCGAATTTTGTAGCGAGGAATATTTGATCGCGTTTTCCAGTTCGTTTGAACCATTTTCCAATAACTTTATATTGCTCGATTAGTCCTGTATAATACCGCGAATAGCGAAGAATACTTGCGAACTTCGTTATCGAGATACATATCAGCTCTGCAGACACATAGGAAGTCAATGATTTGCCCGAAGAAGGCTAGGATGTAGAGCGTGACGTACGTATCCCAATGCGTAGATCCAGCTGCTAAGCATTGATCGAGAACCTTGAATCGACCTTCATCAGATTCCGTGGCACCGTAAAAGCCACTCAAGCCTGATGATCAATCAAAATCAAAATTCGAATCAACGAGATGATCTCCAATCAAAGTAAAAGTGATGGAAGGAAGATGTTGAGTAACTTACCCATCGCTCCGAAGCCGATGGCAGGGAAGGTAGCGTCACCGATTTTACGAGTTGGAATAGCCATGGTAAGTGTCTTAAGTTATCGAAGGTAAGTAGAGGTGTCTCAGAAGCGTGAAGGTGAATATGCTTGCGATTTATAGAGAGCAAGAAGCAACGCTCGGAGTTCGATGGCCTGACGATCCCACGCAAGTCATATGCTGATCTTCGATTATCCGGTACCGAAGGTTTTCTATTGCGCTTGATTGCGCTCAACCACTGATTCAGCTCGCGGGGAAGGTTTGCTAAAGCGGATGACGAAAATTGAATGACATCATACGCCTAATCCGGTAATTTAATCGTATATCCGATGCTAAAGCCGCCAACAGGATAAGCGCGCCAATGGGGAGTGGCGGATGGCGCTCGATTAGGTAGTGATCGACTACTGATCGAGCAATGATCAGGTGGAAAAGAGAGGGCAGGGGTGTGGGGAAGACGATCGACGAGACGGTCTGGGCTGAAAAGCGAAGTCGGGAACCTCCTTTTTGTCAATGAAATAAATTATTATATTATTTTGATGCGCCCTTGGAAGAATTCGAAAGGGTAGGAAGCCATGTGCGGCATGTCGACAGTAGGCAAGTCGGCACCTGTACACGGCGATGTTCATATTAATATTTCCATTGTTATAGCATTCCGAATGAGAGCCCCTCGATACTACCAAACTGCTTTTGTCAGGACCGAAATGTCGTTGCCAGCACAAGTGGAGCAAAGGAGGTGAGGTGGGGTAGATACCGAAGTCAGAAGCTCAACCTTATGTTTGGTTTGGATTAGCCGCATGAACGCCTCCCTCATATGTCAAATAAACATTACGAAGATCGTGACGCACCTCCTTGCTGTATTTTCCACTTTCTTCCCATGAGCTCCAAAGCCAATAATATCCCTGCCAGCAAACTACCTCTCCTCAGCAAATTTCACAAAAGCAATACAACTCCTAAGACATGTCTCATACCCCGGTCGGGTCTCCACCTTAGACCATGGGTCTCGAACAATAAGCACAGGGGAACAAGAGCCAAAAATTCGCTTGGCCGATGAGAAGCCGAGGAGCCGAGACATCGGAGCTCGAAAATGGGAGGCTGTGATTGGTGGGCTGTTATCCCCGTTCCCGATCTGGATGTTTTGCCTCGGGCCTCGGCGGGCTTATGCGCTCGAGTAAGGCAACCCCTCGTTCGTTCCGTTCGGGCGGGTTCGTCTTTGCCTTCGCATCGCATCAAAGCCCCTCCTTCTCCTTTTCTCTCTCGATCTCCCGTCCGCTTTCTTTTCCTTATATTCCTTTCTTTCGAAAGGACTTGGAGAAGATTTGGAGACTTGGTCAAACGAGACGAAAAACAGGACGACAGGTCACGACGATTAGCATGGCGTTCACTTATCTCCTTAGCTTACTCGCTTTCGCGACATTGGCCAGCGCTCAGGCATCAACGACTTTGGGAAACATCAGACCCACCACGCCCATAACCACCGCCCCCGCCCCTTCTACGACCATCTACACATTTGTCTTTTTCCTTGGAAATGGCGGAAATACCGACTTTACCGTCTGCGAACCAGGATTGATCAACTGGGCCGTCGAACCTCTCCTTACTTCGGATGTTCCGGTCCCAGTGACTCTGTACGCTACGCAAGGTAGCGCATATCATGGGATCACCAATCAGGCGATATTGGGGAATGGAAGTTGGCAATGGCCTGCTGTTAATCTCCCTGCTGGGTCGTATACACTCTATGGTCAAGCTAGTGGGTACAAGTTCCAAGGAACAACTACGATGACCATCGTCCCCGGCACATCCACCGCCTGCCTCCCCAAATCTTCATCATCATCCGCATCGTCCACATCCACGCCTGCAAATCTCCCTGTCTCAACTCCCTTATCATCCGCCCCCTCATCATCCGCATCAATCATCGTCCCAGTAGGCTCAACATCCACAGGCTCCCACCTTTCCACCGGTGCAAAAGCCGGAATCGCAACCGGTGCATCCCTCCTCGTCGCCGCAGCCCTCATCGCCCTCCTCACCTTCTTCCTCTGCCGAAACCGCAACCGCCGCACATCCCGTCAATTCCGAGACGACTTCGGTGGCGGCACAGGCAAATTCAAAGGACTGCACAGCGGCACCGACGGTCCCGAGCCTCCAGCCGCCGTAGCATCATACGGATATCCCGAAGACGCATTCGGTCGTACCTCCCCTCTCGGTGCCACTCCTGCTGGTACGGAGCGTGCTAGTGCTTACGGAATGATGCGCGCAGACTCTGATCCATTCAGTGAGAAATCAGCATTGCCAGCTGGCGCTCAGCCTCCTGTATGGCCAAACGTGGCTCCGGTCCCTCAAGCTCGCGCACGTCCTCGTCATTCACCTTCATCCTCCTCATCACGCGTTAGCGTACCCGAAAGCATGGAGATGACACCTACATCCGCATTCGGTCATTCCACCCAACCTTCTGAATCTCATTCGATGGGTGCCGGAGTCGCACTTTCGAGGAGTACATCCGAGTCGGAACATCGTCGTTCGAGAGGACCGATGACGAGGAAACCTGTGCCGGTGTATGACCTTGATGATCCCCAACTTCACGAATCGAATCCGTCTATCCATTCCTCGGGCTCGAACAGCGGCGATCTTCATAATTTGAACGTTGCCCCGAACGTGCCTACGTTCCCCATCACTCATGTTCCAGGCGCTGCTCCCGAGCTTCAGCACAAGGCTAGCTTTGGGGATGCTTATGGCAACGTGCATTATCTGATCCCGGATATGCCTCCTGAGCGTACCGTCAGCCCGCCTATCGCTGTTCGTAACGTCAGAGGATAAGCGGCGTTGGAAGAATACGTCAAACCTGGTTTCGCTCGCTTCGGTGCATATAATGGTTTAATGGTAAAAAGGAATCGTAGTTTCACCTAGTTAGTTTCGGTTAGTGTTCTCCTAGTGTTCTCATTTCCTTCGCGTACCTTCACCGCGTACTTACGTCCACCACGCTTCAGCCCTCCATTTTTTCACTTGTTTACGACCGCTCACATAGTCAGTCATACCTCTTGCTTAGCTTCAGCTGGAACGTTTTCCCTCACCACTTTTTCTTCTGTTTTTGTTTTAACGTTTATTACTTCTGTTAGTCGGAAGTTGTTAGTCCTCATTTTTGTCGATGTCGATGATAGTTCTTAGTACGTACGTATGTAACAGTTCAATTCATGTGTCTTGTCTTGATGTAACACCCTGACCGCCGTTTCGCACCTTGCTTTCCAAAATTCTGAGATAGAGGATCGGAATCTTGGAGAGTAAGGTTTCGGCAAAGAGTCAGTAAGACACATTGAAGGTTCCCTTGTCTTTAGTCCGTGTAGATCCTGGTACATTCGTTGACCAGAGCAAAGAAGGGCGGGTGGACATAATGCGAAATTTGGGCCTCGTGAGGGTGCATAGCTAGCTTGATGTACCCCTACGGTCGTCGAATTCTGTCCTCTCCAGCGCGCGAAGAAAAGACATTCCCGATGCATATTTGGACGATAGATTCTCCCGCTCTCCAATCACTTTCGTCAGAATTATCGAATTTGAGTTTAAGGTTCGCAAAAGCCAAAGGCGATAGAGAGTTTCGGCTCAGGGCCAAGCGGGCCAAGCCAAGACCACGGACAGACAGCTGGCAGGATCGGGTAAGATCAGGAATCGCGGACGAAGGAGCTCGTGGATTCTGGGGTGCGTTGGTTTAGTATCGAGACGGAGCGAGCGTAGGTCTGAGCGTCAAGGTAACTTGGCTCGTGCGGGGGGCAGGGGCGTAGTAGACGACCCTAGCGAGGGCAAAGGGCAGAGCGAGAGGGCAGGAGGGCAGAGACAAACGCTATCTCGTATCTCGTTGAGGGAGAAGAGGGTATATATGCACCGCGCGTCGATGTCGAAAGGAGATTTCATATCTCCAGCGCTCTGGGCCTCTGAATGACTCAAAGGCCTAATAAAGGTATGGTCGTTGATGCGTTGACGGGTGATAAAGGGGCACAGCCTCGACGCTCGTTGGAAATTAGATAGCGAGGGGTCAGAAATGTCTAGGTTTAGGAAAGGGCGGTCAGGGCTGCTTTACTTGAGATTGGGCGCATCACTTACCTTGGGATGAACGCTCTGAGACATCCAGGGCTGTCGCTGGCAGATATATCCAGAACAGTTGCTTTGCTGCTTGGTCTGCGTTTCGTGAAGTTCTCCGTCGTTTGGTAGCACAATTTTTCACGACGATTTTAAGCGCATATACACCTCCTCGAGAGTCAAGACCACCAGTTTCGCCAGGCTATGGATGTCCTCGTTAAAATGAAACCCAGGAGACGTAGAACAGCACAAGGGTTCCCTAGACCATCGAGGTCGAAGACAAGATGAAGATAAGATGGTGACGGGGCAGTTTTCGTCGTTCAGACAGACTATGGTCAGCGGGCCAGATTTTGGCATGGCAAGAGCTCAAAACAGGAAAATCGACGCGCTTTATTGACCGTTGTTTTCCCGCCCATCGATCACGTGATATATTAAGCCGGGATTTTCCCAGGAGCGACGTACCCCAGGCGGAGACTGGAGTCAAACTTTTATAAAGTGGTACATTATGGAAGGACGAAGTAGAGAGAAGGGATACAGTGAAATATATCGATACAGATTGCCTGAAAGATGAGTAGGGTGTTGAAGCCGGTCTAGGATCTAGAATTCAATAAAATATACTTTTATCCCGAGTTTTAGGCAGAGGCAGGTCACGGTGCTGTCTCGCAATCTCCCGGGATTCTGTGGTCAGTCATTGGGCTACCTCATCGCGTTTCATGACCATCCCTCTCCGTCTGATTCGCCCCTTCTCCTCAAGGGCAAAGGTAGCCAAGGTCGCCTGGTTTGTCGAAAGACGGCCAGTTGATTCAGTTTCTTGCTTCCGCTATCCCATTGCATAGGATTGCCAGCCAATCCCACTTTTCGAATCCTGCGCAATCTGAAGAGACGGAAATGAAAATGTGCTTCGTAGGGCTAGGACAGGGATCACACCTTCTCAAACCTAGCCAGCTGACTGATCCAGCAATAGCAGAAGCTAGGATACTCATCAGGAAGAACGCATATGGATCGTTCTCGAGATGACTTTGCAACTGGGGATAAGATGAGAACGGGACTGCAGGGACGATAGAAGGGAACGTACATTCATCCCGAAGAGACCAGCAACTAGCGCTCCAACCCCGATACCCATCGTACATATGGAGACTTTCAGGTCCAAGGCAAGGAGGGCGTTACGATTTGAATCGAGAATAAGCTCGACGATCTCTTGCGTGGATTGCACGTTGCTCTAATCATGAAATCAAACGCGTTTTTGCCAGTTATAGAGGCAACGACCCACTTGAATGGTTTCCGCTTCATTAACGATCTCCTCAACTTGCTTTGAGTAAGACTCAAGAAGAACTTCGATATCGTCATGATCGGAGGGCTCCCGAGTGAGCCCCTTAGATCGATCGCTCAGATACATTGCCACCAGATCTTCATCCTGCTCCAGCACTTCCTCCAAAGCCTCTTCGACCTGTAAATCATGGCTCAGGACATCACCGAAGGAAAGGATGAAACGCGAGACGTACGAGCTTAGCTCGATTCTGGAACGCGGTCAAACGTCGCGAATAATGGAGTAGTCTCCGGAATTTGTCTCGATCAATATCATCTTCCAACTCAGCTAGTAATCCACCCACAAGGTTGCGGGTGAACACCATTTCGGCTTCCAGTGCACTCACGACGGAGAGAAAGACGGAGTCCATTGCGCTGGCGATCCATTAACGAACGATTGACGAACCCCAGCGCATCGCAAACATACCGAAACTCGTAAGGGAGGGAAGATCCTTTGGCCTTCAAGTTATGCTTTTAGAAGTTCAGTGACACGTGTGTTGACTCTTCTTTTGGGGTACCCACTTCAAGATGGTATAGGAACACGGAATGAAGTCGTGAATCGGCGGAGCCATAGCTATCGAATAGGAAGACGGCGTTGGCTTTGACAAGCGCCCGGATGTGCAGCACATTGATCTACAGATGGCAAGTGTCAGGAGCCTCTCCTGAAGCGCCACGGAAGGTACTCACCAGAATGGCTTCCTTCCTAACTAGTATCGTGGGGACCAGATTTGGTATTCGACTGTCAATTTTGCGGAGATCACGTTGCTGCACTTACGGATTAGTGCATTGAGGGCATGGTGATACTTCAATACCGTCCACTTACATTGAGCTTATGTTCATTACATAGATCCGACTTCTTGAATTGCCCAGATATCGTTTTAACATTTCCTGATCGAAATATGATTAAGCGCCTGAAAAAGGTCGTGTGGTCGCCTACCATCGGCATCTAGAACTGTACCTGGAAGGCGGAAGTAGGATAAGAATGGGATAATGAACGGCGTAGACTACGGGGCGCTTACACCGTAACATGAAATCACTTGGTTGCCTGCTTTTCAGTGCTTTCTCGAGAATTGCAGCACGTGCAGCATCCTCCTCTCCATCAGGCAGTTCGGAAAATGGCTCCTGGGTCTTGAACTTTGATCCTAACCCTAGCCATTTATGTCGTTTCGATATAGTACCAAGAGCTGGATCACTGGGTGTCCCAGCAATCGTTGGTCGATGAGCCGATGTTTTGAAGAAATGATGGACATTTCGCCTGAGCGACGGGGAACACAGGTTAGTTTGTGATGCTGCTTTTCTGACTGGATGTGGTAGATTAGAGCTAGGGATAGTAAGACGTCTCAGCATCGAGAGGGCCTCTGGCGAAAGAGACGTCACATCGGCGTGACGACGGCCGTGTGACACACCTCGTCCCGTGCCATCAACCACGGCCGCAACGATGGCGCAACAGATGATGCTTTCCTGCAAGAAATGTCACGACGCTCCGTTTCATAGTGGACCGTTCATCTGACGGCATTCTTGAATTTTTGCGCGGATTTCCGACGACTTGTGACTGAAAGCCACAATGTCCTAATTTTCATGAGCTTGAACGATGATTGCAATTCGGTTAAGATCGAAGTCAACGATTCTCGATAGATTCACGGAATCTATTCCCTGACGTCGGCCTTAGGCTCCCCAGATTACCAAGGTTTGGAGATATTCGTCTGTGGCCCGGGTCCAGGTCAGATGACGATCTCAAGCCCGAACCATTCAAAATGACCGGCCGAAGGGCTGCTAATCTAATCTCTCAATTGCAATGGCGGATATATCCGGCAACTTTCCCTAAGATCTCATTTTCGCTAACTCGGAAAGTTGGATCCTGTGCCTGCTTGTCTTATCCGAGTCAACTTGACCTTTCCAGTTGCTCCGCTGGTCCGAGAACGTCACCCTTCTCCCTGGGCAAACTCCTGCTGCTACTTGTTTACATCTTATACCATGATATGGTCTTGATTCCTCCACTTCTCCAAAGTGCACCATGGCAGATCTGAGACGAATGATGGCAGCTGCAGCAAGCCTCTCTCGATGTTTGCTTGAAAATTCGATATCTCATGGTTTCTACGGATCCGTGATGACGTCCTTGATGGGCTCTGGCTTCAATACCGAGGTAGGAGCTCTTAGTTTGCATACCGATCTCTCCTGCAACTTGGCGTGATAACTTTCAATGTTAGGATGTTAGCTGCATCGTTGAACGAGGACCAACTGGGATGCACCCCTTCAGACGAGTCCGAGAGGCTCTCGAAGGTAATGACCAGCTAGCTGTTACTAACTCTCCGTGGACGAACAGGTAAGGAACGCGCCATCGATCGTCACTGCCAATGTTTACTTTCATCGATCAGGCTTTTTATTACATATACTCAAGTGATCCCGCCAATCACCGTACGTGGGTCTTAGAGCATAAATTGTCGGCTATATTGAACGTCATTTCTCGATTTCTTTGTTGTAGATTGAAATACTTCCGGCCGGAGAGGAGGGTCCTCGCCGCCTTGACTCAAACACAGTGACACCGATACGTGGAGTTCCATTTCTCAACATTACCGAATTTATCAGAGCAAAACTTCGGGCTTGGACGACGTAAGATCTTGTTGTCTCGGTCGTCAGATAAATATCTAAATGAGCTTTTGCGACAGCCGGGGATTGGAGCAAGATGCTCATGACTTATTATTCATGCTGACACGATACTGGACACAGGTTGACATCAATCGGATACCTGATGCAGACATGGAACGTTTTGTTTCTCAACACGAAGAGGCAACGACGGCGTGGGATGCTATAAAAGCCCAGTACGAAAACGATAGTCCTTGAATCTCCCAAAGCGAGAAGTGAGGAACGTGGCAAAGCTGGTGACAGGAAGGATGTTCCGATATTACATTGGAGTAGTCTACCCTGAAGTAGTGATGCAATTATCAGCGCTAAACCACTGAAAGATCGAAGTACCAAGAACAGATTTAGGTAGTCCGGGCTGATAGTTCTAAAGTTTTAGCCATCGTACCTCTTGGTCACCGCGTGTCTAGTGACCATAGTCGCCAGCAATACATCGCAGTTTCGAGCGGAGTCATCCCATGATGCTTCTCAATCTCGTGCAAAAAAAAATCCCTGTACCTGTAAATCCTTCATAACGCCCGTTGACATCCTGCAGTGCTGCAGTAGCTGTGAGAGACAGCAACGTGTGAGCTATAATTGCGTGTCCCTTGACTCCTTGGCCGTCAAGCGCGTCTCTTGATCTTCATTGACGCAGCTTGTCCTTACTAATGAAGGCTGGTCCTACGTGGGAGGTCAACGACCGGGCTCGGATAGCGTCGATCAAGATCACGAAGCCGAGTTCGATTGCGCGAAGCACGGTGTTAGGCCCTGCAGAGGTTTCACTCCCTGCAAGCCGTGGAAAAAGACAGCCGGAGAAAGCCAAGCAGTATGTTGTGTCGGTTCCAGTTTACCTGTCGGAGGAACTTGCAGAACGATGTGGGGAGCGCTGCCGCTCGTAAGCGGATCAATCCGAGGGAGAAAAGCAACGTGGTCTCGCCATTTGTGGCTGAGGCCGTTGAATAAACGATTTCTTGTCAGGCAGAGACCATGCGTTCACTTTGATAGAGCTTCGTGGCGGCGAGTGGTTCACTGCATAGAGTACCCTGAAGCCGAGAGAGAAGAAGTGCAGAAAATAGCGTGGGTGTCGTGATTCAATATAACGGAATCCAAGTTTTATCCCGTCGAAAGATGACTCTGAGTGTCACCTAAATCGAAGCTCAGGATGATCACTATCACGATTCACTTGATGTTGCTGGTTAGTTCCCTTCCTCGGCGATGTCAGCTCGCTAGACAGATCAAGAAATAGTGAGAATCTCCGATCATGGAACCAAAATATTAGTTGTCGCCGAGATTCAGGAGCAAGGAAGATCTCAGTCTCTGTGTGTTTGTAAGGGCTCCCAACGGGGCTGAATAGCCGAAATTATCCGTCTTCCACTGTCGAATAGCAATTCGGGATGAACGACATTTTTTGGATTGATAGATCGTCTGCGAAGATCACGAGTTTGTCCTGCGAAAAAAATATGCAGTTTTCGTGGGACTATGATATTCACAAACATAAGTGCACTGGAACATGATGACATTGAAGCCTGAATGCAGCTTAAAGAAGAGCAACTATGATATTGCTGTCCGCAAAGCAGAAACATGACGTATGCCACTGAACAAGTGGTTTTCGGCGAAGAGCGTCCGACACTCACTATGTGTCAACTTGTCCCGCCGAATCTCTCAATTTCACAAGTCCTTCGCAAGAATCCGTAGGGATGCCCATCCATCTAGGGCATATCCACGAAAATTTTGATAAGGTCGTCCTGATGATAGAATCGGGAAAAACCTAGTAAATTTTCCTTCAAACGGATCACTTTGGGCCTGAGAAAATGAACATACAAAAGTTTGTTTATGTGGGGTAGACGGCCCGGAGTCTGTTAAGCACTCGCAGGTTCAATTGAAACCTAAGATACAGTTCGAGACCGATAAACCGACTCCTGAGAAAACGGATGCCATCTTGATCATTGAGCATGCAGGCACGTTGCGTATCTTTCCTAAAGGCGAGGAATGATAACGATAACGCTATTGCGACACCCGGAGCTCAGAGACTATCCTTGGCCAGGTGTTGGATAAGAATATTAATGCTCGGGGAGTACCGAACTTCATTGCGATAAAGATCCTGAGCACGGAAAAGATAGAGTCCTCTAACATTGAATGACACAAGTGATTCAGAAGCTCTATCACGTCAGTTGTTACTCGCGAGTAGAATGTCAAGAGGCTGTACCCAAGAAAAAATATGTTGAAAAGCGCTGGAAGGTCATCTGTCCAGCATTTCTGCTCCGCTTGAAGACGGCCGAGGGGTATTTTTTGAAAGTAGTATAGTCTGAGTGAGCTCAGGAGTGAGACGATAGAAGTCATTGAATTTTCGAGGCCAAACGTTCGCGGCAACAATGCCACTTCATTATCCCTTGAACAAGCGGGGTTGAGATCTCGAGAGTTCGAGGCAGATGCCGGTTGTTAAAAGGAAAATTATCACACAATCCGTATCTCCCACGAGCACCGGGAGCGCCGAGACTCAGGTCACACCACTGTGTTGGACATCAAACAAAGTAAATAGCTGAAGTTAACTGTATACATTCCCGACGCCACAACATCGCTCAAAGACGAAGAGAAACAATGCACCACTTGCAGATCATCATGCCTTCGATCATGAGAACAACTTGTTGACGCTGGTATTGCTGTCTTGGTTCTTCTTGAGAACCTAAAAGGACGAAGATTTACGTAGGTTAGAAGATAGTGAACACCTCGAGATGGAAGCACTTTCCTTTGCGACAGCGAATTCAAAGTCTTCCTGCGTGACATGTTGTCTTCGTTCTCGAAGGGCATACATCCCTGAAAGAAGCGCTCAGCGGTGTCAAAGGAGTCATAAAGGTCACTTCACCCACCAGCTTCGGTACATATACCTCTTACTTCAGCGCCGGAACATTGACCCATCTTCTCGGCAAGGGCACGTAGATTGATTCCACGTTGTAACGACATCTGACGACTGGAGTATCAGTGAACGAACGTGCATAGTGAACATGATAACAAACCTTCCGTGAATGAATGCGGAGAATGCTGACCCTAGCTTCAGGGCCAGGAGGCGGGAATTCGATTTTGCGATCGATACGACCAGGGCGAAGAAGTGCGGAATCTAGGATATCAATTCGATTTGTAGCCATGATGACCTACACGGGGCATTAGTATCAGATCAAGTCCTCGTCACAGACAGATATATCCGACCTTGATGTTCTTCGTAGCCTCGAATCCGTCGAGCTGATTTAGCAATTCTAACATGGTTCTCTGAACCTCGGAATCGCCGTTGCTGCTTCCTCCATCTCCTCGTGAACTTCCGATGGAGTCGATCTCATCCATGAAGATGATACTGGGCGCGTGTTCGCGTGCCATCACGAACAGTTCTCTCACCATCCGACTACCCTCTCCGATATACTTCTGAACCAACTCACTACCGCTCACTCGAATGAATTTGCAGTCGGTGTGATGGGCGACAGCTCGAGCAAGAAGAGTCTTTCCAGTTCCAGGAGGACCGTAAAGAAGGACACCTTTAGGTTGAGCGATGCCGAGTGATTCGAACAGTTCGGGGTGTTTCACGGGAAGTTCGATGACCTCCTTCATCTCCTTTATCTGTTTGTCCAGACCACCGACCATCTCGTAGGTACTGTCCGGAACCTTCTCTACCATCATCAGAGATACGAGGGGGTCGACTTTATTGGGCAGGATTTTGTGGATGGTGTATGAGTCGGATCGTAAGGCAACACGTAGATTGGGGGTAAGGGCACTGATGTCAATTTCGGAATCAAAGTCGACGACTAGTAGTCAGTTAGTATATCTGCAGCATTGGTGTCGATGCGCAGATCATGGCGTACTATATTTGCCTTCCGGCTGGACTTTGACCAGGACTTTCTTCTTGCCCATGAGTTTCACGACCTCACCCACATAACTTCCCGGTTCATGTAGCAGCTGAAGTTCCTCTCTCAGAAGTCGTACTGAATCGCAATCGTCTTAGAGCTTGAACAGAGCAATGGTTCAACATCCATACCTCTCGCATTCAATGCGTTTCGCTGTGCCTCCAACCGGCGTAAGTTCTGGGTCTTTTCGTTGATAGTGAGTTCGGTGGACTCTATCTTCGACTGATAGTAGGCCTGGATGCCTCCTGGAGGAACGATAGGCTTGACAGGAACAGGAACAGGCATTTGGAGGTGAGGACGGTGTACGGGTTTAGGTTTGGTCGATTACGCGTTGCTGGACGCGTGTCGGATATCGGATGCTCTTTCTTCACCGCGACGAACAGGAGCAGAGACTTGCTTAAAATGAGTATGGGACTATCTAGTGGATGTATAGGTACAGATTCGGGATGCGATACCCGACCGAGAGCAGCACGGAGTACCCTCGCTGACTTATCGACCGGTGAAACGAATCTCTAATGTGCGTAGTAAAGGAAAAGACACGCCAGTAAACGAAAGTGCGAGCTAAGACGCACATGAGTGTCACTTCAAAATATGTGAACGAATAAGACGAACCTCCCATCCAATATCGGCTCCTGAAGAACCTATCGTCCTCGCAATCGGGCCAGTGTAATAAACCTGGCTCATCCCGAGTACAGCTCCTGCAGCACCTATGCACCCTGCTAGAATCCCGGCAAGGCCTAGCGGTAATCTGGAGACCATCAGCATAGTACCTTAGACCACTTGGGGAATTTGGGGAATTTGTCGTACTTTGTTGGCGAATCGTAATCGTCGAGGTTGTAACCTCTTAGTCTTCCACTGGGACGTCGGAAAAGGACATGCTACGACACATTAGTAAGAGATTGAGAGAATAGCGGTCATGTGATTACCTCTTCCAGAATCATAATCACGAATATAGATGTCCAATATCCCAATACTGAGAGGACGTTGCTGAGAATGAGACTGAAGTGTTCTCTTCCGACAATCGCAGCAGTTGTGTATAACGCGAAAGCTACAAGGCACCAGAAGAAGCGAGGGATAAGGGCAAGAGGTCTTCCCAAAGCTTGAATGGAGATGGCTGCGGAATATGTTTGAGGTATATTATTGGCACTATCGGTCTGTAAACACGGATCCGTGGCCAGTTTACTAAGTGAATGAACACTTACACATTCGTCAGGGCCAATAATGTGAGCAGGAACTTCCCACCACCCTTCCACGGCGAGAGCACTTGAGCCAATAATTGCCCAGCATTTCCGTCGCCGTATGCAGCAACATACGCGGGTGCGGTGATTGTGATCAACGCGGCGCCGAGGATTTCAGCAAAGCAAATGGGGATGTAGAGTCCGAGGAAAGTCATCCAGAATACTTTGTGAGGAGAAGTATTCACAGGAAGTTTGCAATTATAATCGGCAACGACGGCGCCCCACTGTCATGTAGAGAAATTAGATGTGTAGGAGATCTAGGTGGCAAAAGAATCATACCCCAAAAGATCCATACACAATAGATCCAAAGCTGAGAACACTTGCGACATAGTCTGTCCCACTGTTCTCTAATGCTTTTTGAGCGCCAATATCATATCCGGCTTTGCCGCCGAGTGCATATAATACTATGAAGATGAAATATGCGATGACCCATGCATATTTCTCGTAGTAATGTACCATGTTGTAGCCCACAAAACACGGGACGAGACTCCCCACAGCGATGATCACGCAGCCCCAGGCTAGGGGAAGAGTACCAGGGTTGATAGCGGCGAGGGTTTGACCTCCCAAAATGACGGCCGATGTCGCGAATCCCAGTTGGGTCAGAATGTTAAGGCCTGAGAATATCGTTCCCCCGATGTGACCGACGCTGAATCTGGAGATCATTAGGCTACGAAGGCCTGTCTGAGGACCAAGTGTTGCTATGAAAGAGCATAAGGCGGCTCCAATGACTCCGAAAGTCAGAATGCATGCGACTGCATGGCTGCGCAAGATATAAACTATGATGAACGGGATGAAAACCATATAACTCACGGAAATGTGAGAGTGAACAGAGTTTGGGCAAGAATCCCAATGGGTACAGTCGTAAGACATGCATTGACAGACCTGAGGTATTGGGCAATCAGATGCCCAGATTGGAGCATGACAGATATACATACCACCACATTAGGAGACTATAGCATGTTAGATAGATAATCAATGAATGAAGTCCAGCACAACGTACTTGTTCCAAAAATGCTGATCCTCTCGCTGATCCTCTGGACATCGTTCAACTCCCCGAGCCTATAGCTTATCATCACCAACCTATTCGAACACCTCAAAGTCAATGCTAACCTCAACACCATGGTCGAATAATTTGGCCAAGTATGGGCCGAGGACACCGAACCTCCTAGCAATGACCTTGTCAGGGGCCGCTTTCACGTCGTCATCGTCGAACAAGTCTCTTTCATGCGACGGAAATCCAGACTTCATGCCCTTCTCCCTGTCCTCGGGCATCGCAGTCATCGTCGCAGGCGTGCAGAAGCTTGGAGTGTGGCTGCATGGTGCGAAAGCTCAGAAGTTCGGGAACGGACTGATGTGTCATCCACAACACTTCTCCCGACCGATGCCTATGAGAAAAATTTGCGTCTTATCTTTTGCGATCAGATAACAGGTCAAGATATACCTTGATATTGATATCCACGGCTTCGACCTACTGAACCTCTTCAAATTATTCAATCTCCACGGCGCTCGGGTTCGTATCGAGCCACCTCCTGCCACCTCTGTGGGCATTCACGACGCTTGATAGAGCTTACTTGGCGGGACAAGCTTTATACTGTGTGGCACATCGTTGCTATGAGGCAGCAGAACAGCAGCAGATGGTCTTTTGGTGGTCGTCGCAGTTGAAGGTAAGCATGAGGTCCGTTTCTGAGCAGAGCGGTAATTCAATCGCGATGTGCAGGAGCACTCGAGGCCATCCCATGGCCCAGAGGCTTCGATGACTCCATCGAGCGTCATCAATTAGATGGTGAGGGTGACGGACTCGAACAATCGAATACCCTTGGCCCAACGATCCGAAAGATCAGCCAACTCGTTCTGTTTCCGTCGGCGTCACGGTCTCTCTGAGCTACACGAGATATTGAGGAGAGGATTGCCCTGGAATACGACTGCCTCTGTATCTTAAGCCAGCTGTAAAGCCTACCCTTAACCATCGTACGTTCTATTCAAGTCATCGCTTCAGATCCAGATAAACTACAACATCTCTACGCAGTCATTTTACCCGATTACAATGGAGATCGGAAGTTGGAAAATATCAAAACATTGGCAAGATGTGGCCCAGGGCGAGAGTCAGCAGGAGATCATCTCCTTGATGGCTCAAGCCAGTTCGCCCCTCATTCTCACCGCCTTCACGCTACTCGATGCCAATTGGTGGAGCAACGGGAATCAGCTTCGTGCACGATGCTACGCCACAGACATCCACTCCGATGAATTCCAAGTTCATGCCGACACTTGGTCGGACAGCTATCTTTACCAAGCTGTCGTATCCTGGCTTGCGATCCCTTCAACTCCATACGGCATCCTAGCAGGAACTTGCTCGGTGGAGCCTCACGAAGCTCGAGGAGGGAAGAAGCATAGGAAAGCCGCCAGGATTGCATTCCAACAAGCTTTTTACAAGCCTCCGAAAGTCTTCCTGTGCCTGAACTCGCTCGATCTGGGCGGCACTTGGGGAATCGAGACTCGAGCCGAGAATATCACCCGCAGCGGTTTCGATGCTGTCTTCGAGAGCAAAGGATCTTCGTGCCTCCATGCTGCCGGTGCTTCGTGGCTTGTCTACGACACAAGCCTGGAGGGCATCACAAGCGGTATCATCGACGTCCATGAGGACACAAGTCTCCAAAAATCATGGGCTGGAGAAGTTAAATTCAAGAAGCCCTTTCAAGCCCCACCGAGGATCTTCCACGGTATACGTCGCATCGTGGCGAGCGCCGAGTCCAATCTGCGGATCTCTGCTGGGATATTGGAGGGCTCTGTGACGACGGATGGTTTCGGGTGGAAGATCGAGGGTTGGGATGACTCGCGCAATCATGGCATTCAAGTCGCCTGGTTGGCTGTAGGAGACAACATGATTCAAGTTCTCGATGATTAGCAGCAGAGAAGATAGGCAGACCCAGACCCAAGACTTCTTACGCAGTCGTTTTCGCTCACAATGATATTTGAATCCAATGGGCCAGGAATCGTAGGGATACATTTGTTGTTACTTGTAATTACCGTGCTCAAAATTCTTATACGAGACGAAACGGTCTTCTAGTCAGCAGACAAGACGGCTTGATCTAGATCAATCGTCATCCGACGCCGCAGACTCTGCGCGAATCGATGCCGATGACTCAATGCGGCTGCTACTAGCCATTAATTCTGCCTTCCGCTCCAAGAGCTTAAGTTCACTTTGATTGCGTTCGATTTCAAGCATCAGAAGCCGGGCTCGCTCAAGCCCTTTGGAACTGGAGATACCACTGAATGCGGATGACGAAGCCGAGGAGCCCGATTCCTGTGCCCTTTTCAGTACACCTCAAATGAAAGGACGGGAGGAATGCTATCACCATTTCGACGGTATCCAAAAGTAGTTTCCTTTGAGATCTGGCTGCTGAAATACCTCGATTCCTAGAGAGACTCGGAGTCATCACAGGTCGTTGTCGGGAAGCACCCATGACGGACTCGGTTTCCGTAGCTGCTTGTTCTTCTGATTCAGATGGTTCTGAGTCTTCAACTTCAAAAGGAGTTTCACGACTCCCGTTTGTCTTTTCTCCCAAATGAACTGCTACAAGTGGTCATTACCTGACGAAGGATTTTAAATCGGAAAGAACGTACTAAATTCATTCCACACCTTATTGATGCCATCCCACCACGGATATCGAGCCTTGATGCGGTCTAGATAAGGGGTCATTATTCGGGCGTAGAGGACCTGAGTGTGTTCGATCCAACCTAGTTTCTTCGCGTGAGGGGAGCCCGCCTCAAACTCAACTTCAGAGACTACGGTGGGTCCGAGAGCAACGACGACATTCTGATATTTACTCTTGATTCTGTGCGTTCCGATCAATAAGAATGCGTGATATCTCAACAAGTTAAAGAAGGACTTACGCCTGTAGATGATTTCTAGTACGTAGCTCGAATGCACCAGGATTCCTATGATATTCACGACGAAGTGTAGGATGTCTCTCGAAAAGATATGATGTCAAAACTTGAATATAGTGCGTCTTTCGAGTGCGCTCAATTCGAGTCCCAGTTCCCAACAAAAAGAACGCCCAACGTCGAGCAGAGGCATCGGTTTCGAGGAATTTGATGAGCTTGGGTGTGAGGTCGGGATACTTGGACCAGCTGAACTTGAAGCGTTTCAGGCGCCGTGTATCTGTTTTCTTGTGTCGTTCGTCAGGCAGCATGGTATTGAAGATGAGCTCTCGACGAAAGGAAGGCTGTGGAGAGATCCATCATTTATACGCCTCGATTTTGAGGTGCCGAGTCAGATGTTGTTTCGACAATTTGGGGCTAGAAGAATCTCCATTGAACCTGCACTAGTCAAACGTGACTTTGGAAAAGGAAAAAGGGTGGGACGAGAAAACACAGCAGGATGCGTACTAGACTCCTTCACGTTTGACGCTAGGTTATTTTTGCCGACATCAGGGATGGGATGGCTCGGAGCCTCGGAACGCGGCATGAAAAATTGAAAAGGAGAAGCAATCACCCAACACGGCCGCCCACCTTTCGGAATTAGAGAGCTTATCATGAAAATTAAACTTTAAGGAGCTGGGAAGTTTTTTACAAGGGGATCACACGAAATAGACAGAAATCCATGCCGTACTCGCCCAGTACATAACGACCGAACTTGCTTCCGCGCTACTAGTATGGGAGATGTTCCTGCGTATCATATATATACTAGCCATTCGAATGACATACATTTGCTAGCGAAATAATAAAACAGTAATACTACTCGTATGGTATTTACTAGTAACTACGGCCAAAGAAACGCTATAGGAACTGTGTTACAGTATCTGGTAACGGCGGGCACACAGGTTCGGAGACGGAGTCCAAAACATAGGGCGACAATATTCATTCGTTGGCAAGTGCCCGGATTGAGATCGGAGAACACTCATGCTCAGCGGTCGCGATTTAGTTTTTCCTCAAGCTCGAGAATTCTGATGTGATTAAGTTGAATATTCTTGTGATTTTCCTGGATTTCCTTGTAGTCGGCCAGAGATGCATCCTGCAGCGGGAATAGCTCTAGAGGATTGACTGGGAGGGAAGAGATCTACGAAATAGTGAGACAAGGTGGCAATCGAGAGGGAGGTAAGTCCCTACTTTTGCCTTCGAGGTGCTCAACTTCACGTATTTCTTAGCGTGAGGGTTCTCGATAATCTCCACGGAAGGGGATCGTTTCCGAGCCCTGTTGTGCTGGGCAGAATCGGGACGTTTGAGTCTTTCTTTCGTAGATTCGCCCTCATTCTCCCATTCACTGGTCAGGGAGTCTTCCGAAACACGTTCTACTTCTCTGCGTCGGCTTGAGCCTGCCTTTGGTTGGTTTTTCCGTTGAGTTACGATGACTATCCAAGGAGCTGATTTAGCAGATGAAATCCGGAAACAGGGGGGACCTCACAAAACCTAAACCACATCTTGTTGAGTTCATCCCACCAAGAATATTTGTTCCTTGCTGCTTCTGTTCTGAATCTCAATAGGCTGTCGGACAATGATGATATCTTGCACACCTAGTTTGCGCGCCTCCGGAGAACCGGGCTCCAGTTTGACGTCCGGGGCGGCTGCGTGTCCTAGGGATTTTGCAGACGCGTCATAGTTGGCCTTAGCCCTAGACCAACTAGATTAGCAAGCAGGTACGCTGATACAGTGAAGGACGCGTTCAAAATACCTTTTGAGGAAATTATGGACGCGTTTGGTGAATCCTTTAGGGTCACGTCGATAGAGCGATTTGAATTCGGCGTCTTTTTTGAAGATATGTGCAGTCAAGTTACTGAGGACTTGCTTCTCACGACCATAGCTCGTGGAAGGAGCTGAAGATCCGAGGTAGTATGCCCACCGTTGAGCTTGGGAGTCTTTCCCCAGAAATTCAGTGAGTCTTCTAGCAAGTTCTGGACGTGAAGCCCAGTTGACCTGCAAAGAGTGGGGAGGAGAGTACGCGCCAGCACCGTTCTCTTCGTCTGACATGGTGGGCGGGATGAGGGAAGCAGAGGAGCGGAAGCGGCGTTCGAGGGGCTTCAGCTGACGATTTGTCAGTAATGCGATGACTGGATGTAGGGCAGGACCGAGTAGATGGCGCCTAGCCGAACGGGGAACTCTTTGGATCCAGAAGGTACAATGGGGCGACCCACGTCGACCCTGTTGGATACGCAGTCATGTGTATGAGAAACATGAGCCCATGTGACACCTCAGCTGGTCGTGAAGGGGATTGCCTCAACTAGCCAACCTCAAAGCCGACGGTCTTTAGAATTCGTGCACTCAGGGACATCTTGAAACATGAAGATCAATGTCCCTACCGAGTAAATGCCTTAAAAATTCATCAATTTTTGTCCAAATCATCAGAGATAGCAAAGCCAAAGCACGCCGGGACCCATTTTAAAGCTGTAGCATGAGAACTCGCAAGTTACCACCCTGCAAACGGGCGCAGATGCCATTTGCAGCGCAGACTTCAAAGAAAAGCGATGAGATACAAACGCGCAGTCGATCGTTCCAGGTCCTGATCGTGGATCTTGCCGCGCAGCACATTCTAAGGATCGACCGCAGGAGAGAGCACTTGCAGATACAGCAGTTTGCAGGGTCGGGAGGCACTAAGAACGTCGGAATCGGAGATTCGGACGCGTAACTCGAAGCTCCCGCCTACGTAGCACTAGCTGTGGCTACCCTTCGAATCGACATGCTGCTATAAGTTACGACTATTCAGGACCCCTCATCCGAGTATGTCATGAACTACACTACTAGCTATCACGAATTCCTGACACTCTGGTATCGGATCTGATACTAATATCTGTCAAACACTGGCATCAATGCATCTTGGCTTGTCTCTGAACCGTTTTTGAACAGTGGGTTTTGGATTATCAGTCGAATGACGACTATTAGAGTGGTCATGATTTGCGGTGATGTGACACCTCGAGACATAGTCGGATAGCCTGAGACTCAGTTTCTGTTGGCGAGCGCCACGCACGCAGCCTTGAATACCCCTCTTTCAGTGTTGCATCTGTGCCTGAAGTTTGAGAATCTTGATATGGTTCCTCTGGATGTCCTTTATATCTTGCAAAATATTGACGGAGGTATGGCCTACATCAGAGACCCTAATCGAGGAGGGGAGGCGCGTAGTACTCTGCGAACACTTGGTAACAGAGAGACCCAGAGTAAGTAAGGGCATACCTCAGAAATGAAAACCGAGGCAGGAGCCACTGGAGTGGAGGCAGGGTCGGTCTCGGCGTCTCCGAGAGAGGGGGTGTTCAGAACTCGACGTCTCAAGCGACGACGTGAAGTCACTGAATTGCAGACAATTTCCTCTGAATCTACTTCCGAGGGAATGGGCTCCCCGTTGTCGGATCCTGCATCGAGGGAACCAGAAGAGCCATCATTCTCACAGGACTCAGGCGTCTTTGCAACTAGTAACACGCGTCCTCAGGACAGAATGCGCAGGAGTAAGTGGTTACACATACGATATCTTTCCCACAGTTTATTGACATCGTCCCACCAGTGAAACTTAGCTCTCACAATTTCTGCTGAGGATTCAAACTCGGCGCCTCAATCAGACGATGAAATTGGGACATACCCAAACGTGCGTGCTTCACTGAGTCAGGCTTATTATCTACATCTCGAAGCATAATCCTCGCCTTTTCGTATCTAACTTTCAACCTGAATATACCATGTCAGTCCAAGATCCAACATCAGAAACATTTCGCCTTCTCACTGTCGTAGATATGAATTAGCCCGTTTCTCGAAGACTTTGGGTTTCTTCAGGTATGCTTCTTTATGAACAATGTCGTTTCGGAAGATATGCTCTGTCAACTTCCTCATGACATGCGATTTTCTACCAAATTCCGAACAGAGGTTTGTGCCTAGATAATACGCCCAGCGACGTGCTTCAGGATTTACTGCCAAATATCCAATGATGCGCCGAGTGAGCTCTGGACGGCCAGGCCAATCGCACGTAGTAACATCCGGAGCGGTGGGCATTTCTGGGCTGCGTGTAAGAAGGCGTTGGCGTTTAATAGTGAGGAGAGAAGGTCGCTACTTGGTAGTGGTACAGTTCTGAGTTCTGACACGAACTCCGACTTGGCTTGTGAATCTGGCTGGAGATTGGCGAGCTCCAATATCCAGAAATCACCTGCCAGACTCAAGAGCACGGTCCCAGATAGTGGGATCTTCGGCCCCCGTTTGAAGATTCAGATCGAGATATTGGAAAGGAGTCTGAAGGTACTCTCTTCTAGCCTACGGGCTCGGGGATCAGGGATGCCGTCAGAAAGGTTATTAGGTAGAACGCGTACGTTTCAATGGGCAGAGCACGATCGGCGATCATCCTCAATATCCTCAGGAGTAAGAGAAGTTCTAGCGTTCCGACCCCGAGTCGTGTGGGCGGGTTCTAACCCGATTATTCGGGGCGTTTTCCCTTTCTCGGATATTCGACAGAGAGAACAGAAAGCCAGGTTGACCGACGCAGATTGCTCTAAATAATTAGTCTTTTGGATAAATGGCAGGATATGAAATCGCCAGTTCAAATAATTCGACGAAGACGCGCTGTAGCTTAAGAATGAGTCCAAGTTGACTTAGACGCCGAGGAGCGGTTCAGCTGGTTGAGGTTGAGGTTGAGATCGGGAATCGGATATGGTACAACTCATCGCTGTCGAGCCTGGCGCAAAGAAAGAATCGAGCTTGGGCCAGCGAAGGGCTTATCATCTTCGATGATGTTAATAATTACACAGTACATCAGATTGGCATTGCAATCTGTACATTTTGATTGTATATACAGAGCAGTTCAACAGAGCATCTTTTCTTCAAGAGCGCTCTTGCGCCTCCAATTCAAGGATCCTGATGTTCATACTCAGTATTGCCTTGATGTCTTCCATAATAGCTGATGATTCAGATCTGGAATCCGTCATCTCCGTCATCGCCGTCGGGGAAGCTGAGGCAATCTGAGATAACGTTAGTCGGAGCGCCTTATGGATAGTAACATCAAAAGCTGACCTGGGGACTTTGAAGCAGAGCGCTTGTAGACGCTGTAGAAGATTTAGGAAGCTTTCTTTGAGGTGTCTTCAGGACGTCCGAGGGAGTAGATGGAGTAGGTGAAGATACTCTCCGCTTGCTGGTCGACTTCGAAGCGCTGCGTAGTTTCGCTGCCGTCTCCCTCACCGGCGAATCAGAACCAGAAGCGGATTCGGAATCAGACACCATAAAGTCCTCGATGTCAGAGTCCAACTTTCGTTTTTTCAAAATCTGTCTGTCATTTTTGAAGTTGGTGCCCTTTGTCTCGTCTGCAAAGCATCAATGAGTCATATCACAGTCATTGCTTAAGGTGGCAAACTTACAATATGGATACCACAGCTTGTTGAGTGCGTACCACCATGGCTCCGTAGAGTTGAATGACTCTGGTATGTTTTCAGTGATCAGACACAGAAGAGCAACTATAGGAGACGTACTCAGATAGCTTGTTTGGCGGCCTGTGGCCGAGTCTCTAGCATTTGGACGGGCCAGCGGTCCGATTTCTTTCACAACTTTTCGATACCGTTTGCTCAATCTGTCCGTCAAGATGTGGCTGATTAGCTAGCTCAGTCTAAAACGAACTTAAATATATACCTTCCCAGCTGAGCCCGCAACCGTCTTTGAAATTTCACAGCGTCTTCTTTGTAGCGTTCACCGAATTCGATATCTTCATCAAAGACATACTTGGTCATCTTATCCAGTGTTCCTTTGGCAGTACGACAAGCGGTGTCTGAGTCAATGTGGTAGGCCCAGGCTCGAGCGTAGGGATTAGCCCGGAGGAAGTCGACGATGCGCTGGGTGAGATCAGGTCGACCAATCCAATCCATTTGCGGGGTAGCGCATTTTGTGTCTGCGGGACGATCCATGAGGACGAAATCAGTGTCGTCGGTGTACGGCGTAGTGTGGCGGGAGCAATGATCAATCTAAGGTGGGAATCGGAGGCGCGGTTGGAAATGAGACTTCGCCAGAATATAAATGCAAAAAAGAGTCAATTCATCATGATGCGAAACATGAGGCGATGACTGGATTCAGGGATCTTTAGTGAATGAATGCAAAAACAGTCAAAAGTCTGATCCTGTCGTGTCCAGGACTTAGTCTCCATTCAAAAGGCATTCACATCGAAGAAGGTATTCAATATAAGACCCTCATCGAAGGACGCAACGAGGCATGGATTTGATGTCCCTGACCTTGGTCAAGACACGTTTAGTTGACAAGAACGCCCCTCATCGGCCTTCACACGTCGTCTCAGAGCAGAACGCCTTTTTACGAAAATTGTCGCAGATCAATCATGAGATATCGCGGAGAGCTAAGATTTGGCCAGTATGTGCTTTGCAAACGATATCACTCGTCCGTCGACTTTGGGACTTAATCGGTCCAGTCGTTGTAATACAATCTCAGCTCTGGCTGAGACGAAGGCCGAAAAAGTTGATGGTGTCGGAATCGGCGGTTCGGAACGCCAGCGCTCCGACCTGCGCCATTCTCAAATATTCTCAAACAAAGCCAGAATGGCTGAATTATGTTCTTCGGAGCTGTACAGCCGTACGCCTTCGTCTAACCTTGTCATAATTGCACGTGGCGACGAAGAAGTATTTAACAGCTGAGTCCAGCTTGATCGATCAAACGGGAGCCTTAGTGTTCTCGAAGATGATGAAGTAACAATACATTGAGATGGTACAAGTAGATTACATTGGAATTTGATATACACCGTGCACTATTTGGTGTTCAACGACGCTTCTCCGCCTCCAACTCAAGAATCCTGATATTCATCTTCAATATTTCCTTTATATCTTTGAAGATAGCCGCTGATCGAGAGCTGTCATCTGACACGACCATCGGGGAAGGGGTTACGATCTAGACCAACACTGTTAGATTGATTGTGAATGAGGAAGGCAGCAAGTTACCTGAGGACTAGCAAGTAAAGTGCTGGAAGACGAATCAGAGGCTGGACGCTTCCTCGGGGTTCTCGGGGGTGTCTTCAGAACCATGACAGATGGAGAAGGTGAGACTCTTCTGAGCTTGCTAGTTGAGGCCGACGCGCTGCGGAGTATCATTCGCCTCCTCTTCGAGTAGATGAACGAACTAGAATCGGACTCGGATTCTGCATCTGATACTATGAAGTCCTCCGAGTCTGACTCGAGCTTTCGCTTTTTGACAACCTCCCTGTCGATTTGAGTGTTTAGTTCTTTTGATTTGTTGTCTGTGTCAACTATTATGCACGAATAAGCTTTGTATGATCGCGACGTGCATCGGCGAACTCACAGTATTGATACCACAACTTATGGAGACCCTCCCACCACGGCTGCTTAAGCTTGATCATCTCTAACACATCTTCAGTCAGTAACACAAAGGATAACAATGGGTTAATCATCGGCGTACCCAGCTTCCGGATCTGGCTTCCAGTGGGCACGACTCTACTCCTCTTGTCGGCAAGCGGACCGATAGCTATCACATCTTCCTGATAGTGACGGTTCAATCTAGTCCACATATACGAATGATTATTAGCTGGATTGGAATAGTCAAGAACATATCGACACGCACCTCGTCACATACGTATGCATCCGTTTTCGGAACATCTCTACATCAGCTTGAAAGTGCTCTCTGAACAGGCTGTCCTGAGCGAAGACGTATTTAGTCAATTTGGTCAGAGTTCCGGGGGACGCGTGCTGAGGGTTGCCCAAGCCTAAGTGGTACGCCCAGGCACTGGCTTGAGGATTTGCACGGAGGTAGTCGACAATGCGATGAGTAAGATGAGGGAGATATACCCAGTTACAGGGTGGGATCTTCGGAAGTCTTTCTGGCCTATGGTCGACTAAGACGCAGTCAGAAATGTAGGTTTTTGGCATGCCAGTGACTCGTGAGGAGGACGATCGCTGTGAAGTGGGCAGTGGGGGCGCGGATTGGAAACGGGATGTCGTCAGAATATAAATATAAAAAGTAGCCATTCTTGCGGAGCATGATGCAATCAATAGAGGCAGGGACATGGAAAAGAAAAATAGGGCACGAGTCATGAGTCCACTTCAAACGAGTCCAGGAATGCCGCCTCCATTCAAGCGTTTGTCACAGCGAAGAATGAAATGAATGTACGACCCTGGTCGAGGGATAGAGTGAAGCTTGGAGCTGCTGATGTGACTGCAGAAGATTAATAAACGTTTCGTTGGGGACAACGCCCCTCAGCGGTCTTCACACGTCGTCCCAGAGCAGAACGCCTTTTTACCAGAATCGACGCAGGTCAAGCATAGGATATCGGATGGGTCTGTGATCTCTCCAACATGTGCTTTGCAAATGACAGCATTCGTGGTCCGATTTTGGGACTTGGTTGATGTGGTCGCTGTGGTACAAATTCAGCTCTCGCTGAGACGAAGGTCGAAAAAGTTGATGGTCGGAGTCGGCAGTTCGGAACGCCACGTGCCTTGACCTGCGTAATTCTCAAACAAACTTGGACCGATGTTCTTCGGTGCCGCCTACTAGTATCTGTGCGCTTCGAGCTGACCCTGTCAAGTCTTGACGGCTTCTGACTCGTTGCACTTTAGTCCTAACATTCAAATCTTAAATACGCGATGACGAAGAATACTCGAGGTTAATCAAACAAACAAGAGCCTCAATTTTTTCGCAAGACAATGAAGTAATACATCAACGATACATCGATATTGTAGATTACATTTAAACATGATACACCGCACGATCTCTGTTTTTTAAACACGCTTCTCGGCCTCTAACTCGAGAATCCTGATATTCATCTTCAATATCTCCTTAATATCTTTGAAAATCGCCGCTGATCGAGAGCTGTCATCCGACACGACTGTCGGGGAAGGAGTCACAATCTGGACCAAGATTATTAGCTTGTGAGTGACAGGGGATGGCAAAGACTAACCTGAGGACTCGCAAGCAGAGTGCTAGAAGACGCACTGGAGGCCGGACACTTCCTCGGAGTTCTCGGAGGCGTCTTCAGACCCACGGCAGGTGGAGTAGGTGAAAATTTTCCAAGCTTGCTAGTCGATACCGAAGCGCTGCGTAGTGTCATCCGCCTCCTCTTCGAGTCGATGGACGATTCAGAATCCGATTCGGATTCGAATTCCGCATCTGATACGATAAAGTCATCCAAGTCCGAGTCGAGCTTACGCTTCTTGGTGATCTTCCTGTCGGTCTTGCTGTCGGTTTGAGCGTCGGTTTCTTTCGATTCAGAGTCATTGCCGGTATCTTCAGGAATGCGTAAGTGAATTATTCATCGTCAACACGTGGATGGCTGAACTCACAATAGCGATACCACAAGGCGTGCAGGTTATCCCACCATGGATGCCTAAGCCTGATCAAAGCTAAAATGATCTCAATGAGCGACACGAAGAATGAATCATAACGGCGGGGTAAACATACTAAGTTTCCTAGCCTGCTGGGTGGTCGCCAAGCTTCCATCACTGGCATCCAATTCGGCTAGCGGACCAATGGCTTCCACATTTTTCCTGTACTTCTCATTCAACCTATTCTCACAAACAAAATGACAAATCGTTAGTAGATGATCCAACGAAAATTATTAATAAAACACACCTTTCAAGGTACTTGCGCACGCGTTGCTCAAAAACCTCACGATCTTCACGAAAATATTTCTTGAATTCGATATCTTCTTCGAAGACAAATTTGGATAAGTTCGCTGTAGCTCCAGTGACCACAGGACGACGCAAGTTCGTGCCTAGATGGTACGCCCAAGCGGATGCGTCAGGATTAGCACGTAGGAACTCGATTATGCGCAGGGTGAGGTGAGGTCGGATAGTCCAGTCGCAAGAGGGGATTGTGACGAAATCTTCGGGGGCGTGGTCAAGGAGGACACAGTCGGGAGTGTTGTTTTTTGGCCTGACTCGGGACATGGCTCGTGACGAGGACGGGGACTGTTGACTATCGACGGGAGGGCACTGGTAGTGGGGGCGCGGAGACGATCGATAAGACACGGGATGCAGTATCGCCAGAATATAAGTTTTTTTTTGCGGGGCACGAGGTGATGCATAGATGCAGGGACTTGCAGGAGAACAATACGACAAGAGTCATGAGCCGGTTCGAAAGAGTCCAGAAATTTCGCCACGAGTCAGATGCCTTTGCTCGCGAAGAAGGGAATAAGTGTGCGACCCTGCTCGAAGGACGTAGTGCTACGTGGATTTGATGACCCTGCAGAGAATCGGTGCACGTTTTGTTGGCGATAATGCCTGTCGGCGGCCTTCACACGTCGTCGCAGAGCGAAACGCCTTTTTACTAAAATCATAGCGGAAGGGTCAGAAAGAGCAGGGGGGATCTGAGACTTCGCCAGTATGTAGTATCTAAACGGTAGAAGCCATTGTCCAAGTTCGATAGCCAATTGTTTAGACCATTGTTTACCAACTGCGAATCGGGCTGAGACCTGCGCTGAAAAAGTTGAAGGTGTCGGAATTTCGGAACGACACGTGCTCTGCGTCATCCTGAAACACTAAAAAGGGGTTCTCCGGTGCCGTGCTGTACGCTCGATCGCAGCATCTGACCATTTCAGGCTCTGGGGACTCCATAGCAGGTACATCTTGATCGGTTCATCTCAGATGATGTACCCAAATTTCAACAAAAGATTAGAGCATCTCGAAATGTGATCGAATTAGCGTACTGTACTCCAGACGTGAATAAACAAATATACAGGTGAGGTATTCGTTACGACTGCAAAGAAAGCGATAGCAAAGGGTTCAGAATGACGAAGGTGCGAAGCAAAGGAATAAAGTAGAAACGAAACGAAGCGAGGTGAAAGTGGCAAAGGGTAAATCGTCATCAAATCGAGATAGGCGGGCGATGAGCGTGCTGCAGCTCCGGTCTGTCGACGACCCGCTTCAAAGCACTTCTCACCGGCTTCTTAGGAACGAGTCTGTGCTTCATATCAATGACGACGCCTTCTTCGTTCATCCATCCTGTGCCTTTCTCAGGATACCCAACAAGGTCCGGTGGATATTCCATGCCGGGTTTTGGTTCAACATATCCTCCGGCATTCGTCCAGAGTTGGTCTCCCCGTTTATTGAACCATCCTTTCCGCCTTTGCGGAGGAGGTGTATCTGAGACGAGGGTATTTCGCCAGCGGACTGAGCGTCCGGAACCTGCGAGATTGGGTGTTAGTGGATCGGCAAAAGAAGAGACATGACGTCGAGGGGAAGGAAGTACCTTCGGAGCTTATGGGGTCAGAGGACCCACTTGAACCTGAATCTGCTGATAACCGCGTTGGGGCGACGCGTGGGATTGCCATTGGAATAGGCATTGGGTTCGTCATTGGCATGTAGGTCGGGACGGGAGGCGGAGGCATGTAGGGCGCTGTCGCGTGAAGAGGTGGCGAGAACATGTCTGACGACGTGGATGTAGATGTAGTGGACGAGGAAGAGTCGTCGGTCGATAGGGGTTCCTTGTTAAAAGAGTCAGGGGGCGAAGGCGGCGGCGGTAAATTGGCTCCGGGCGGGATAATATGATTATTTGGTGGGATTTCTTGTTCGAGTGGAATTGAGGGTGAAGGCGGCGAGTCGAGTGGGTCGAGGGGTGGGGATGGAGGTGCAGGTGGTGGTGCAGGTGTGGGCGGGCGGGGGTTTCTGTAAGAGTTTGGATATCTGGTCGGCCTTTCATATGACGAGCTTGGAGAGACAAAACAATATACGTAGGGATGCCTCTTGGATTCTGCTGGCCCATGCCGGTGGGCCCACTGCCTACGCTGGTCGCTCCACTCGTCTTGAACGATGTCCCGATACGGCCCATGATGCGTCGCAGGCTCCGGTGCCCAGTCGTCGTACTCATAGCCACCGTGACCTCGTCGCGGGTAACTTGGTACTAAAGGGAGGCTCTTGGCTGCGTGCAGGTGGTTGTATATAGCAGGAGGCGAATAAGCATGGATATTTCTATGTCGCGAAGACACAGAATAGAGAGCAGGGGAGGCGAGAACGCGGTGGGAGGAGCGAGGAGAGAGTACGTCGACGTCGACGCCGTGACCGACTTCAATAACGACGGTTTCAGACTGAAAATGAAATATGGAGTTCGAATGGAAACGATCTGATAGCCGACATAATTACCTTTTGCCTATATTGGGGGCGGTGCCGAGCGGCGCGCGCCGCGGCGGCCATCGACATCACGTCCCGCTCATCGTCGAGCGTATAACGCGTCGCAGACGACGGTGCAACGAGAGCCATTGGATGGAAATGACTTGGGGTGAGCTCTTCGCATTGTCAACGACTCTGGGGTTTTACATCTCTCCAATCTCTCCATGAGGCCGCTGCAAGCTACAGGCATGGTCTCGATATGAAACCTTCCGTTGGTGATGAATTCTGGACGACGACCACCTGTAAACT
This sequence comes from Sistotremastrum suecicum HHB10207 ss-3, assembly GCA_001632355.1. NCBI lineage: Eukaryota > Fungi > Basidiomycota > Agaricomycetes > Sistotremastrales > Sistotremastraceae > Sistotremastrum > Sistotremastrum suecicum. Next base: position 8,455 of record KV428106.1, on the reverse strand, counting down.
GCACCTGGGAAAATGCAAGGCCAGCCGATCTCTCGAAATGCCACGAGAGCGCCCATCCATACCATTCACGGAATTTCTTGCACGCTGCATAGCAGGGGGATGCTATGCTCGACGAGGTCCCATCCACACGCATTTTTCGTCTATTTTTTGGACGGGAGCGAGGCTGTGAAGTGAAAGGATAATGGTTAAGAGAGAAATCAAGATGAGAAAGCTTTGCGTCGTCAACTTCAACCTGCCCTCTGCCTCATGTTCTGCACGTTCTCGACGTAGAATCCCAGAATGTATCCCCGTATATCCCAAGCATGATTATTCCCATATTTGGCTATGATTTCTGATTATCCCCACACTATCCGGAGTATACGGAGCTATTCCGCTCGGCAGATACCGAAGATATGCCTTCTCCTTCCACGTACGCCGAACACTCATCCATCGTCGAATCTTAAAAATCCCTCTCCGCTTGGTCAACCAACTCTTATAGTCGACGCAGCGCCGTCGCTGTCTCTCAGCTCTCCCACCACTGTTTCTGACTCCTCGGAGAGTCATGTCGTTCATGGATGAACTACGCAAGATTCCGCCTGTTACAAGATTTCTGTGTGGTGCAACGCTGGCAGTCTCCATACCTCCGATGCTGCAACTGGTGTCAGTATACAAGATCCTATTCGTATCCCAACTTGTCACCCAGAAGGGAGAGGTGAGGCATTCGGATTACATTCCGGATGTTTAGGGTTAACTGATCGTGCATGTTACGCATTTCTCATTCAGTTCTGGCGGATCTTCACTTCGTTCTTCTATGGAGGTATGCACTCATTACCACCCTCCTCGTTTTCGCTTGAAATCTGATCGTTGGGGCTTGTAATCAGGATCTGGGATATCGTTCCTGTTTGACTTTATGATGCTCTAGTAAATGATCTAGCCCCACAGTCAGTCCGACCTGATATATTGACGAAATCTACGATCGTAGTCGAAACTCTAATGGTTTAGAAGAGGTTCAATATCTCAGCCGTTCATACGATTATGCATGGCAACTTCTCATCGCGTCCGGTGCCCTGCTCGTGAGTAACACTAATCATTTACACATTCACATCGCATAACAATGATACCATTCCCCACCCAACCAGGTCCTCAACATTCCCTTGAATTCATACCTCCACTTCCGGCCCCTCCTCATGACACTCCTATACATCTCATCCAAACTCAATCCAAACGCTATCACATCCCTCTTCGGCCTCATAGCCATCCCAGCCCAATACTTTCCCTTCGTAATGCTCGCTATGGATTTCGTCATGGGTGGTGGTCCAAAAGCAGCAGCTAGCTCGCTTACGGGTATAATTGTAGGACATGCGTGGTGGATGTTGGAACATCGTGTTCCGGGTGGATCACCGTACGGACGTGCGCCGGCTTGGGTTAAATCGTTGGTTAGTCCGGGATCGCCGCCTCCGCCGCCTCCGACGGGTAATACGGCTGCGGGTGGGACGACGGCTGAGGGGATGGGAGGGATGCAGGCTGAGTCGAGAGGATTTGGGACTGCGTTTGCGGCGAGAGATGGGGGTGTTAGACGTGCTGGTGGATCGACGACGACTACGACTACTACGGCCTCGACTGGCTATCAGTGGGGGTCTGGACGACGGTTGGGAGAGTAGAAGCATATCAGTGTATTTTCAGTTGCCTAGCCCTTTTGGTTTTGTTGAGCAGTATAATCCAAGTATTTATTATGTCCGCTGGCCTACCTTCAATGGTCTCCGAAGTGCGATTCCGCCTTTCATCCCTCACGCCGCGAGCAGCTTCGCCCGACTCAGAAGCCTGCCATCGTTTAAGCAGGCATGTCGCACTCAAAGAGAGTTCTCCCTGGCACCAGCAAAATATTGTCCGAGATATGTGAAGAATTTGAGAGGCGGTTGACCAATGAAATGTGAGCATCAAGTATATCATTGCAGTCGTAGGATGTCAAGGAATTCTCACCTATGCAGCCAAAATCGCATCGTGAACCATATCGATGTCGAGTCCCAGGACGGGACTGAGTATCTTCACGACGGTGAGCACATTGATTTATGGATCCCCCCTCCGGATTTGCTCTAACTCGGAACGCATGATTTTAGTTTTGGAAGAGCTAGAGCGGGAACTAACCCGCTGTGCTCATTCTATCAATCGGCTACACAATATGTATCAACCCATAGCAAAATTACCAAATGAACTCGTTGTGCAGGTTCTCGAATATTGCGTTTACTCCGATCTCAGGGCTTCTCCTCCAAAGTATTTCTCTCCGGCAGTCTCATTGTGAGTAGCTCACAGCACCACGTATCTTGCAGCCTGGTTGAGAATGTTGTCAGTTTCTCGAGGTGGAGGAACATTGCACTTAGTACTCCATCGCTTTGGTCCACGATACGGGTTTCGTCGCCTAGGAGGGTCCAAGAATTATTTATCAAGCGTTGTGGAGAAACTTATCCTGGAGAACACTACCCTCACACTGTCATCCTCACGAATACCGGCTACATATACTCAACTCCGGAGCTGTGCGACATTGCGCTGTTGGCGGACGAGCTGTCAGAATTTCCCGGGCGAAGCAATTCAATCAAACACTTCGAAATCCATTGGCAGAACAAAGGACGTGATCGCGAAGCAATGTCATTGCAAGCGTTCAGCGATTACTTCATAATTAACTATCCATTCCCTTTACTTCAAACGCTCACCATATATGACGACTCTCCAAGCTCGATTACCCCGCGATGGGTAATCAATGCTCCGGCTGTCACTCACCTGCGATTTCGGGGACCGCCAGATCGTGTCCCAAATCCTTGGTATGAGAACTTGAATCTGAAGAATCTGGACCTTGAATGGGACAGGATGATGCCCGGACAAATCCTGGAGGTACTGGAAAGACACCAGGAATTGGAGCATTGCTACATTCATAACACTTCCCCACCAAATCCAGACGATAGCGATGCTTCGAGTGATCACAATGCAGTTTCCCTCAAAAAACTCAAAAGCTTATCCATCGGCGACCTGGATTTGTCTGATGCGCAGATCCTTTTGAAGCATCTTGAGATCCCAACTTCCGCGAATATCACGCTACGCATTCTTCCGGATCCCTGGCTTCCCGGATTTCACCTGGAACGTTTACTTCCTCCTCGACTCCGATTGCCTTTCGACGAACTTCAGATCACCGAACAACAACTTGACGTCCAGTATACGCTAACGTCCAGCTCGGAGTCGCAAGGCCGTTTCGAAGTCATATTCTTGAAATATAAAGGGAAGGATTGGCGTGTGATCACCGATTTCTTATCGGAACTTGGAAATCTCTCCCGCGTCACACTTTACCTGCAAGTCTCCTCCTTGCCCCGTGCCTTTGATCTGATCACCATTATGACGTCCTGGCCATTGCTCACTCACCTTTGCGTTAAAGGCAAAGACGTAGATGTTGAAAACATTTTTGTCGCACTAGAGAGCACACCCGAGATTGTGTGTCCGCTTCTGGAGATCTGGATTGCGCTGGCACGACATTCAGCGGTCCGCGGATGGTTGAGTTCCTTCGGTTTAGGCATGAGGCGGGTGTTGGACTACGGAAGCTCAAGGTTGGAAAGAGCTGTTTTGAGCTACACGCGGAGGAATTTTCGCCTTACGTTCCAGAGGTGTACATGCATTACGGTGAAGCCTGATTTTGTCTGCGGTGAGGCAAGAAATAGATACAACAGATCGTCGATGGTACCAGCGAAAAGTTGAAAAAAAATCGGTTCAATATTACTGGTAAATCGAGTGGAGGCTACTTACTTCGAGTTGGAGTATGCTATTAGGATAGATGACCTCTGATCCAACCGCAATTAGGCCTTTGACTTGCTCCCTCACAGTACTGCCAACAGAGTGAACAACGCATTGATGACTAAGCTGGACGCTGCTTCAGCCCTCCGATTCCGCTTCCGAACCTGTCAACCCCATCTGGCTGCAACGACGCCAAACCTGTATGCCCAAATTGAAGAATTGAAGCTAGCTGTAGGTACGTTTTGTACGCAATCTGAGCACTTCATCATTCCGCCGTCTCCAGAGTCAGTCCACGTCGGGTCAATATCAAGCTGCAGTTCAAGTTGCATTCTTATCGTTGAAGCCGGCATGTCGCTCTCAAATCGAGTTCCCCCTGGCACCAGTAAAATACTGTCCGAGATGTGTGCAGAATTTGAGAGGCGATTGACCAATGAAATGTGAGTGTCAAGAGGAACATTGCGTTTCTCTAATGGCATGTAATTCTCACCCATACAGCCAAAGTCGGATTTTGAACCGTAGCGACGTTGAGACTCACGGTAGAACGGAATATCTACACGAAGGTGAGCTCCCTGAACTACATATACCAACTGCATATCTGCTCACATCTGCAACGCTCCTTTCATACATAGTCTTGGAAGAGCTGCAGCAAGGACTGACTCGCTGTGCTCGGTCTATCAACCGACAAAACAATATGTATCAGCCAATAGCGAAATTGCCGAATGAACTAGTACTGCAGGTTCTCGAATACTGCGTCCACTATGATCTCAGGACTTCTCCCCCGAAGTACTTCTCTCCAGCGACTTCACTGTAAGTGCCTCGTGGCATCAGCTTTCTCACGGCCTGATCGACTATGATCAGCTGCTCGAGATGGAGGCAAATTGCAATCAACGCTCCATCTCTCTGGTCCACGATACTGGTCCCGTCTCCTCGGCGGATTAAGGAATTATTTCTTGAGCGATGTGGAGAAACCTATCCCGGAAAAAACTACCCTCACGGCGTCATCCTCAGCAATTCCGGTCATCTCCACTCATCTGAGACTTCGTCGACTTCGCATTTGGAGTCGCCCGAAATGCTCTTGGATCACCAGCTGTTTCCATTCCCTGAGCGGATCAAACACTTCGAAATCCAGTGGCAGAACATAGGACGTCATCCTGATGCATCGTCTTTGGAAGACTTTAGCATGGGTTACCTATCTAACTATAGATATCCTTTACTTCAAACGCTCACTGTGGATGACGACGATCCAAGGGATTGTCCGCTTTGGTCACTCAATGCTCCCGCTATCACTCATCTCCGATTTCGCGGAGACCCATTAAATTGCCCACGTCATGGCGATGATCATCTGAAAAGTCTCTACTTCGAGTGGCACCATATGAATCCCGCGCAAATACTAGACTTACTGGAAAGACTCGATGAATTGGAGCATTGCCACATTCTGGACACTCGCCCAACATATTCAGGCGTTAGCAAAGTATGGTTTGATGAAGACCCATTATCCCTCGAAAGACTTCAAAGCTTATCAATCAGCACCCTTTACCTCTCTGATATGCATTATCTTCTCAAATATCTCGACTTCCCGACTTCGGCCAATATCATGCTCCGTATTCTTCCGGATCCCGCGCCTGGTTTATCACTTGAACAGTTTCTCCTCCCTCGGCTCTCCTTACCTTCTGATGAGCTTCAAATCAGCGAACAAGAACTTTACGTCGAGTATATGATGACATCCAGCCCGGGGTTGCAAGGCCGCCTCGAAGTCATATACTTGAAAGATGGAGGAAGAGAAGAACAGGGGCTTACCGGGTTGGTATCGAAACTTGGAAAACTCTCCCGCGTCACACTTGATTTACCAGTCTCCTCTATACTTGACGACGTTGACGCCTCTGATCTGACCACCATTCTGACGTCCTGGCCATTGCTCACGCACCTTTGCATTAGCTGCAAAGAAGTAGACCTCGAAGCGTTTTTCATCGTGTTGGAGAGTACACCCGAGATTGTGTGTCCACTTTTGGAGAGTCTAGATTGCGCTGGCACAGAGTTCAGCGGACCGCGGATGGTCGAGTTCCTTCTCTTCCGGCAAGAGGCGGGTGTTGGCCTACGAAAGCTCAAGGTCGGAAAGACCTGTTTTGAGCTACATGCAGAGGAATTTTCATCTTATGTGCTGGAGGTGTACATGCACTACGGCGAAGCATGAAATTCATGGGCGATGAATCAAGAAATAATATAGGATAATCGTATGTATCTCGGCGCTCCTCCTCCTTCCACATGAGGAATGAATGAATCACATCCATTGTTGCCAAGTTCTTATTCACTACTACGCGATAACATTCCTTCAATTTCAAGTTTCAAGATAGCTATAGCTAGATTCAAATCCATGGCCATGTACACATGCATCGGCCTCGGTCACTCGGGGACTCGGCGCTCGAAGCCCGAGACTACTCTGTCATGTTCGCCAACGAGCAAGTGCAGCATCTCGGACAGCTTTTTACTGTCTCCACATTACCGCTGCGCCGCAGATACTGTTCAACTGCTACATATGAGTAGCAGAATTCTGACGATGTCTGTCAGATCAAGAAAACGCCGTCAAAGCCTCTGTCGACATGATCATCGACTCACCCACCATCACAACCTCTGAGACGTCCAGAGCTTCCAGTCAAATCCAGGCTCTTAATTCACCTCCTCCACCATCGTATACGACTATTGATGACGCTCAGAACATACCCATCATTGACATCAAATATCATTCAAACTCTCTTTTCGACTTTGCTCAACACGCTTCACCTGTCCAGCTCAACTGCGAGAATATTGAGCCCATCCACGGGTCAAACGAAGAGCAGACAGTTGAACGGCGTCAGGGAAGCGACCCATTTGATCCTCCTCCCCCGTCATTTTCTCGCCCAACGCGCAATGGCTCCAACTTCGTCCCATTTCCTCATATGAGGCTCGACGGCATTCCCAATGCTCATCTTGATGCATGCTTTCCTATAATGCTGCCACCTTCTTCGATGAGACCTCACCCTTTCGTCACACACGATGTCACTGAAGTTGATTGGACAAGGTAATTTTCTCGTTCAAGGGAAAAGAACTGGATTCTCATCTTCGTCTAGGTTTCTCGAGGATATGCAGATCATTGGGGCTCTGACTCGTCGGCAAAAATCGCTCTATGACGTTTCTTCCAAGGCGAAATACGTTGGCATAACCGGATATCTGATTGCGCAAGCAATCGAGGGCTCGAAGAAAAAGAAACACAAGCTTCCAGTCGTCAACTTCATCGAAATTTGGAATAATGTAAGTAGCTTTGCTCTCTTGTTCTGGTCTTGAGTCTGACCGTATGTCAAGCAATTCTTTCACCCTCGAAAAATGAGAGTTGTGCTCGTGAAAGGTTTCGAGCCTGTCGCCAGCGAAGGCGATAAATCACTCCAAGCCTCCATGCCAGCCATATATTCTCCCTTTTTCTCTACGAATCTGTCGACCATGGCAGAATATGCTAACGAAGATCTGGAATCCAGGAAAAGGAGCTGCGGAGGGAGTAGTGCACGTAATTCTCGATCCGGGCACAAGCAATGGTGGAACCAGACTTGTCTCATGAACGGAGATCAAATCACTCAGTGGGCGGAGAGAGACGATCTGTGCGGTCTCAGCTGCAAGGAGAAGAAATTGGCCAGACAACAAGACAGAGTCCTTAGGGATTCCTACCATCTCGTTGTCCTTTCGCTTTGATGGTTCGTTTCAGTCTTTTTCTTACCCCAAATATTGTCACACCGAACTCGAGAAATTTCTGGTATTCTCATCGCTTCACCCATTGCCATCGTACGACTGTCCTATTACAATATCAATGCCTCTACTTGTTCGTGATTTACTGATAAAATATATTTGTAGTGCATTCGACTCAAATTCGGTGCTCAAATTCGAGAGCGGACCGACTAGGCCTGTATTGCCCTTTCCGATGGCAAAACTACCGTATTATCACCAACGTTCGTAGAAGGTCAGGGACCCCGAGGGTAGAGTCTGGTTACCAGGTTGACCCTAACCCCGACTGAGTCGATTCTTCCCAAGTCTCGATTACGTAACTCGCCGAACGCAGCTCTCGAAGCCTTGCAGACGGCAAGACTGAACTGGCATCTGTACCTCGAAACCACCGGGACTCATGCGGTTTCGAAGAAGAACTATATGACCTGGCCGATGACTCTGATCGGTGGCAACCCTCGCTACGTCAACCCGTGTCCCTCCCAAGTCAGGCCAACCTCCTGCCTGCTGTGTCGCTGGGCGCAGCGTGAGTGTGCTCATGAAAGGAACTTCCACTTTATTTGCATTGATCGTCACTGCTATATTGGAGTACCAGGCATCAGTTATTGCTGCGATAACACAGATAGGCTGCCAGAATTCTTTCGACTTCTGCATTTCCGAGCTCAAGGACGACAAAACTAGGGTTGTAAAATATAATATAATATAATATAAATGCCACTTTTCATTTATATTGATATTGTATATTGATATCGTGATATAATATACCAATATATATTGATATATATCGATATATTCCTATAAAATCAATATATAGCCTATTTCTGCCATGTATGGACCTTTATTCCATCAAATCTATGTGTATGGAGTCAATATACAACCTCTACAAGCTGTATTGAGCAAGATATAGGCAAATATCTTATATTTGAGCAATATCTGTGCAATATAAGTGCAGTATACC